>BJFM01001379.1:49595-63653 GCA_016586285.1 Arothron firmamentum
GGGGGGGGGTAGTACATGCGTAACTCAAAGCATAACAAAACACAGGAGTAGTAGAGAAACGATTATCCAATTTCAAAATTCAGATCCTGCAATAGGACCAGAAAGAGCAGATAATGGTCCAATGCTATATAAGAGGACCTCTGAGAAGGGATGAAGAGCTCTTTAGGATGAGTACTGCATGGAAATATCATATTCAAACTGTTGAAGGTGAATGCAGGAACATGTAAAATAATAAGATGTGTGATGGCATTTGATGGGGAGCAAAATAAAGAGGAGCCTCTGTCCATACGTTTGTGAGACAGGCAATGAACCATAAGGACACATATTAGGTTTGGAAGAGCTGCGGCAAAGAATCCATTCAAATAAAAGTTGGGTGGCAGGGCGTGTGGAATAAGGACCTTCAAGAGAGGGAATTCCACAAATATATAATATTTAATGAGTGTTTATGAAACAAAAGCAAATCTAGGAAAGAGAAATTGGTATTTAGCAGGCCATACTGCACTCAGTGTTCACAGAATAAATAAAACAGACAAGAGCTTCATCTGTAAGACAAGAGAGACAGTTCAGGCGCTTTCAGAATGCAGACAACATTTCAGGAGGAAAGAGCCAAACCGAAGGACAAGGAGCCAAGGAGCCAAGGAAGGGAAAAAGACCCGAGAGGAAGATAACCAGAGTTTCCGTCATTCAACCACAGCATTCAACTAGAGTAGCAGGCTTGGATGAGGTCATGAAGTTCCATATTGCAGGCTAGTCGGTGGTGGTCGGCAAGAAGGAGAAGAAGCAGCAAACTTCTTCCTTTACAGTCTTTATTCTGTCTAAAACAAACAGAACATTTAGCAAACAACACCGGTAAAGACTTCAGATAACTGAAAAATGCATTTTACATTTGCAATTAAAGTGAAAGAAGAAATAAACTAAAGGGCTGAAAATTTTGATTATTCATGTAAAAAAATTAATGATGAAATGCAATGAAACACACATAGAAAGACAGCAATTACACCAAGCAAGTGACAGCTGTTTGCTTGAAATTTTATAACAAAAATATTTTAGAAAACATTCCGGGGACATGTTGTGTGACCTTATTACTGATGTAACAGATGGAACAAAGAGCAGTGGAAACCTATCAGATGAAAGGTTTTTTTATACCCAATACATACAAATATATGCAAACAACATTGCCTGAATGCCAAAGGAAAGGGTGAAGGTTAGGGGTTAGGGTTAGGGTTAGAGGTTAAGGGTTAGGGTTAGGGGTTAGAGGTTAGGGGTTAGGGTTAGAGGTTAGGGTTAGAGGTTAAGGGTTAGGGGTTAGTGGTTAGGGGTTAGGGTTAGAGGTTAGGGGTTAGGGTTAGGGTTAGAGGTTAGGGGTTAGGGTTAGGGTTAGAGTTAGAGGTTAGGGGTTAGGGTTAGGGTTAGGGTTAGAGGTTAGGGGTTAGGGTTAGAGTTAGAGGTTAGGGGTTAGGGTTAGCGGTTAGGAGTTAGAAGTGATTTTAAGAGAATCTGAAAAACAAAATACCGTACACAAATTAATCATGATATAAAAGAAAGGAAAAGAGAATAAATCGAATGGCTAGGGCATAGATAGATATAGATATAGATAGATAGATAGATTATTTACCAGAAAGACCTGCTCATTATTATTACCGTAATTCTCGTCCTTTAGCGAAACGGGTCCATTCAGGTCTTTATCTGCAGCCAGTCATGGATATCAATCCAAAGTGCTCCAGAAAACACATATCAGACATTTCAGTATGGTGCAAAATATATATTCATTCTTTTCTAACCCAAATCTCTGGCTAACTGTTCACCTGGTGGATAAGGACCATTTAAAGTTTAGTCAGGAATTTCTTTTGCTTTTGGATTTATGGGAAGTTGAAGGTATTTAGAACGTCAAGAATCTATAGCGTCTTTGATTTCTCCAGGGACATGATAGCAGAAGCTCTTTTTATTAAGAATTGGATTTTAATTTTCAGGGTTCTGTTGACTCAAAACTCATTTGGTCGACCTTGTTAACAGTCTTGTCAGGAAGAGCCAAAGAATGTGCTGGGAAGATACATCTGGATATTCTTTCCATCTTCGAGAGCAGGACCCAGGAAACTGACATCTCTCTGGAGGCAGGAATTAAGTTTACTTGGACCTTCAGTTCTGACTTCCATATTTTCTCTTGCAGCTGGACTTTTGAATACATGTATTCCTAAATGTTTGACAACTGATTATATGGGAATATTCCAGGCATCTGTTCAATTACTCTGATGAATCAGCATTAGCTCACAGTTGTTCAGATCAAGTTTGAGTGTGGAGGCCTCAGAAAAACGATTGATTACTTGTATTATCTTGGGGACCTCATTGAGGACTTTTCGGAAAAGTAGTCATATCTTCTGTAATGTCTAATAAAAACAGAGTATTTCTGTGGCAATTATAAATAGAAGTGGAGGTAGGCCAACCTTGTTCGGCCCCATGTTTGATAACAACTCATTTTGTTCTTCCTCCTGAGACTCTAAAGTGGATCGTATTTATTTATCCGACCTAAAAGTTTGAAGTACTGAAAATAAAAGGTTCTTCAACTGAGTCAAAGACTTTATGAAAGTCAAGAACCAAATCAAACCATCATCTTCTATTAAGTGTCTATAATTTAGAACAGTTGTTGTTATGAGTGGATCTATCTAAAAATCCAGATTGGGAGTCACTTCTTATTTTGCCAAGGTTACTCTTTTGTCTATTGTCATTATGGAAGTTGGATCAGTGTATCGATTTTGAAACATTAAGGTTTTAATTGAATTTCTCTTTTGCCTTCTTTTTAAATCGACAAAATCAGGCTGTACTTCTCTGGCTATTGTGTGTTGTGTAGGATTAGGAATGTGGATTTAAAAACCACGTTACATACTCCGGTACACTAGGTGGCGCCAGGCCCTTTTAAACCCCGCACATAAGAAGAAGAAGAAAAATCCTCCCCGGCTTCCGTAGATGTTGACAGAGGTTTGTCAACATAAGCTTTCCTGGTGTGTTTACGACTTGAAGGTTGTTTCAGGTAAAAGCTTTCAGACTTCAGACCGCCGAGGATCCAAATCCAGGGTTTGAGGGGCCGAGTGGGCGGAGATGACCGGTCCAAGGTTACCGCAGGCGGCTCTTTCTTTAAAACAGGTGAGTGCACGACAGCTGAGAAAAAACGTTTCTACCGCCAGTCAGTCAATCAGGCGGTGTTCTGCTGCCCATTGTGTAATGTGAACAGATCTTAGGTTAAACTAAACCGTAAACAACACAATTCCTGCTAAAATGACACACCAACAATAATAATGCGCTTTCCTTTAGTTTGTTGATGGAGGCGTCAGAAAGCGTCGGGACAAATGTTTCATGTTTGTGACTTGAGGATGAAGTTTTGCATTTAACAGCTGTAGAGATTAAAAAAAGGTGTTTCCAATCTTCAGTCAAGAAAATCAGACTTCTTCAGATCGTGTTATCTACAGATAATGTCAGTTTTAGCTCATTAGAAGCAGCCAGACAACCAGAAGCAGCCAGACAACAAGAAACAGCCAGAGGCAGCCAAACAACCAGAGGTTTTGTTTTCCTGTCATGTCAGATGTGAAAATCCACTTTCCTGCTGAACAACAGCTCATCCATCTGTTTTCCACATGTTAACATCTGCAGATTGAAGCTGGAGCCTCGTCTTGATTGATAATTGCATTAACTTCATACTTAATACAGTATTAATGTACCCCACTCTGATTAATTCTGTTGTATTTAATATTCAACATGTGTATTTATTTCCAGTCGGCACCCTGCTGTTAGCAGGACCCTCACAGCAAGAGGGACATTTGCTATCCTGTTAAATCTGATTAGATGTTTGATTCTCAGTTTCTGCAGAGACAGAAGATTTTGGGCATTTACAGAGAAATGCTGAGGACGATACGTCAAGTCCCAGAGGAGGGGGACAGGAAGTACCTGAGAGACTGGGCAAGAGACGAGTTCAAGCGCAACAAGAGCGTCACGAACCAGGTAACAGGATCCGCAACATCGACGTATTCCTGCGAGGAAAGTCGTCAGGAAAATGACAATATTGAAGTCTTTCAAGTGTTCATTTTAAAAGTATTAACACATACATTTGTTACTTCTCATAATTTCTTTAGTCTGACAATCAGTTTAGGAGAAAAACTGTTAGACAGGAAAATCAAACCACTCGTCAAAAAGATTAAAATGGAATTATTAAATGGAGGGATGGATGGATGGATGGATAGATAGAATCATCACTATTATATTAAGATATCAAAAAGTATAAAAATTGTGAGGTATTTATATACAGTACTATTTACTAGTTGCACCAACATACACCCATACAGTATGTACGCATGCATACATATGAATACATGTGCACGTAAATACACACCTGCTCATAGATATATGCACACACCGCTAAGCTGACACACACATTCTTTCTTGTTATTTCAGCCGTGCAAGTTCCTGAAGCTTGTTAAAATAACCACCTTATATTCCCTTTAAACTGGAGGATGTTGTTAAAATAAGAAATCTCATAATCTGTAGAAACTTCATAGTTTCTGCATGAGTTTGTCCTAAAACGTCTTAAACCTGTAAACTGGGGGACTTTACGTTCACCTTTCAACCTTCCCAGCTTTGTGCCAGTCAGCAGTTGTTGGTGGAGCTCTGGTCCACCTCCAAACTCATGCTCCAGGTATGCTAACACACGCTGGCTCCAGCCAGGCTAACACATGCTAGCTGCAGCTAGCTTTCAGGTCATTAACTCAAGGATTCACAAGCTTTTTCCAGGAGCACGAGCAGGCTTTTATGGCTTTTCTCAGTCAAGCTGGTGTGTTGTTATTTGAGCCACTTTCTATGTGTCCCTATCCTTGACTTGATGAAGATCAGATCACATTTGATGACCAGTTCAAGCAGAAACCACAAAGTTCTAGAAATCATTAATATGAATTTCAGATCTTTTCACATTTAGGATGTGCCAGTCTTTTTTTAAATCTTTTTTTTTTTTTTAGCTCTCAGGGGAATTCTGTGGGATTATATTTATATTTGTGCATTAAACCTTTATAGTTTTCTGCAGATGCAGGTGAGATGTATAGAGCATAACGGGGCACAGTGAATGTTTGTGAGATGTTTTAGACTTCCTTTTCTCATCTGCTGTCATGGTTTAGGATGCTGTCCGCATGATGATCACACAAGCCAACAACCACCTGGAGGAGCTGAAGAAGTCTCTGGCGTTGGCCAAGAGCTGAAAGCTGTGAGCTGCTGCTCTGGGCTGGACCCCCACACTGATACTCAGAGACTGGCTGCACACACACACAGACACACACACACACACACACACACACACACACACACACACACACACACACACACCCCTCACAAGTCTCGAGCAGCGCTGCCACTGATGAGCCTACGTTTCTCCCTACATGAGTTTGCCGGGATTCTCCCCAGCAACTCTTCAACCCGGAGACACGAAAGAAACTTTAATCAAATAAACCTCACAACCTCATAAAAAATGTTAGTTGTTCATTTTTACAGAGAATAACAGCATTTAAGCCAGACGGCGTGTTTGGAATTCTAGGTCTGGCGGATTCTGGTTCTCCTCCAGCTTCCACATCACATCCACCAGGTTTAGCTCCATCCTTGTAACGTCCACACCCTAACTGGGAAAGTTTGATCCCATCACCTGGAGCCAGTGTTCGGGGAGCTGTTGGGGTCCTCAAACAGTTCCACCATGTTGGCTCCAGGCGACTGCTGTGACGTGCATCAGGAGTGCTCCTCTTTGCTCATCCTCAGCAGGTGTAACTCCTCCTCCAGGTGAGCGATCCGCTCCACCAGAGCGGCTCTATCCACCCGCGTTCTCTGAAAGGCCTCCGAGCGAGCCTCGTCCACCTTCCTCTCGTACCAGCGCTCCAGCTGCGTGGACACCGCCTCGAAGAAGTGCTGCGTCACCTCCAGAGCGTGCACGTCCTGCCTCTCCTGGGCGAAGGAGGGACCGCTGGGCTGGTCTCCAAGCACGTCCGTGCTCCTGCCCTGAGCGGACCTCCTGTGGTGCCTGTTTCTGGAGCTTCCTGGCTGCCTGTCCCTGCCTCTACGGCTAGCTCTGCTGCGGTGGTGCTCGGATGGAGACGGAGCTCTGCGCTGCCTCTGCCTGGACTCCAGGTCAGAGTCCTGAAGGGCCTGGCTCTTCCTTGGGCCAGTGCAGACCACGGGCCGCGCTTTGGGGCGAACCACCTGCGCTGATGATGGTGCGTTGCTGGCTGTTGCAGGCGAAGCTTCTTCGACATTCTGACCTTTGTCAGCATCTGTTAAAGAGAAACGTTACTTCAGAGTGACTGAATGATCTTCACTGATGGAGCTTGAAGCTGTTGAGGAGTCCTAACACACTACAGGCAGGAGAGGCAACATCCACCCAAACTACTCCAGCCAGCAAGTTTGGCTTCACCTCAAGCTGCTTTTGGAATGTCTGTTTATCTGGGATCAATGTCGGTGAAGGACAGTGTTTGAGATCGAGCCAAACAGCAGCCGTACCCAGAGAAGCTGGTGTCCTCCAGGACAGGAGTGCTAAAGCGTGTGACATGTATCAGGTTACCAGCTAAACTCTCCACGTGAACCACCAGGCAGTGGTTGGCTGCTCCAGCCTCGGCCTGGCTGAGCTCCTCTTGACCCTGTTGGGCTCCCCGGCTGTGAGGCAGCACCGCGAGAGCGAGCGCTGCTCCTTCATCTTCATCCGCACCTCCGGCGGCTGAGGAGGACACACGCAGCTTGGTGCCGCTGGGCTCTCCTGTCAAGCGGACCTCCAGGTTTTGTAGCTGCGACAGACACCAGCGCTTCAGCTCCCTCATCAGGGACGCCTGCTCACAGAGCAAACAGGAGGTGGGCAAACTGAGGCCCGGGGGCCACAAGTGGCCCGATAAACTATTTAATCTGGCCCGCAGAGCCTTCACAATCATTTCTCCTTAAGCCAAATGAAGGAGGTTGTCAGCTTGATTGGTTAGAAAAAGGTTCAGACCCCCCCTTCACCTAGCATGCTAACATGTCCTCTCAAGAAGGTGGGGCCAAACATGCTCTTACCTGGCTCCTCTCTGTCTCCAGTCGCTCCTGCAGGGCTCGCTGCTCAATCCTCTGCAGACATTCGCTCCTCTCTGCGGACACTCTCTCCACCGTCATCTTATCCAGCACACGGATCTGTCCGTGAGATGGTAAGAACAGAGCAGCAGCAGAACGTTTACACCATTTCCCCATCTGGTGGATCTCCTCTCTCAGGACTCTCAGAGTGGCTCGTTTCAGCTGTGTGTGGCTCACCTGCCGCGTGCTCCTGAGCTCCTGCTGCCCTACTTTCCTGTTGATCACATCCTGGACGGTGTGGACCTCAGTCTTCATCTCTTCCTTGGTGGCCTGGAGCTGGTTCTCTAGCTTCCTGACCAGAGGTTCGCAGCGGCAGCCTCTCAGGGGAGCCTGCGACACAGAGAGCCAGAGGTCCGCGTCGTGGCTTGTGTTTAGCTGCAGTTACAGGCACACACACGTTTGCTGGTGTGGCTGTAAAAGCTGGAGTGTGTGGAAGAGCTTCAGCATCGGTCCAGATCTGTCTTCATTAACGGAGACAGCGAGAGGAGCTCTGGACCAGGGATTTGAACCTGTTACCTGCATGATTTTGCCGTCCTGGCTGCGATACAGAGTGAAAAGCTGATAGGCTTTCAAGCTGTGTGGAGGGATGGAAAGAGGAAGGGCACTAGCCCGCAGCCGCTGCTTCTTCTTGTGGAGGACCTCCGTCTGCTTCATCTCTTTACGGCGCAGGGGGTCGGAGAAAGAGGGCTGCAACAGCAACAGGTCCTCGGGTCAGCAGCGGCTCGTTTCATACAGTGACAGGAGAGCGCTGCTCAGTGTCTGTCCAGAAACACACCTCCTAACTACGGCCAGGAACATACGTATGAAATGTGCCTTTCAACTCCAGCAAGCACCTACGTTGAATGTCCTGTCCGGGCCTTTCCCTCGACTGGCGTCTGACCCCGTCGTCTCCTCGTGTCTGCAGGGGGGGCTGTCACTGCTCCGGGTGGACACGCTGTCCTGGAGGAAGAAACACCGCAGCATGTTTGAACGAAGCGCGAGGAGCAATTTCTGCATGGCAATAAATAGCCCGTCACTCAGATCTCAACGTACAGATGTACAGTATATTGTTGGTATACATTTTCCGCATGACTCCATCCTGGCATTTTTAGTTCATTTTTGCAGTATTGATTATGTAATTACCAGCTGTATAGACTGTCTCCCCTCAGGTCACAGACCTTATAAGCAGGGCCGCACATATCTAGTCCAATCCAGTCCTCCAGCGTCTGGTTCAGTCCAGGTTTTCTATCCTACAGGTAGACAGCCCTCTCACCCTGGGGTCCCACTTCCTGTGATAAAGCCCTTTTCTGCCTGGTAGGACACAAAACCTGGCTTGAATCAGGCCCTGGAGGGCTGGATTAGACGGGACATGTGCTTCCTTTATGTTTCAAGACACACAAAGTTAAAATGACACACACTTGAATAATGTGAGTGCATCTTTCTGCCTCAGTCTGTCACCATTTTTAGGTCTTCCTGAAACATCTTTATATTTCCTTTATACTAATATTATCTGAAGTGGGAGATCAATGTTATGGGCTCTGCGGCCCCTGGGACCTCTTCCTCCACTACCTGCTCACAAAAAAACAGCCGTATGAAAATGGACAACGACGTGACGATAAATCTCTAGAGTCCAGCTAATTAAATACACCACAAAAGAGTGCCGAGCAAACCCAAACACACAACCACTCACACCCCTCCCCCACAGCCAGGTCTTTGGACTGTAGCAGGAAGCTGGAGTACCTGGAGAGAACCCACACGCGCACTCGGAGACCACGCAAACGCCGCACACAAAAGCCCCTAAAGATTTGAACCCTAATCCTTCTTGGTCACAATGCACCTCTTTTCAACTCTACCAGTGTTCGGGTCCCAGCAGAAGTTCTGGTTTAGTGAGATGAAGGACCACCGGTCCGCTACACCTGGTGGCCTGATGAAAGGGTGCAGAGGTCAGACAAGCTGAGAACTTGCTCTGTCTCCTTAGTGGTTTCTGATCCTGACTGTCCTCTTTGAAGGAGCCACTCACATCACCTGCACGCTTCAGGGTTTACCTTACAGGGAAGTGCTCCATCCCTGGGTAACGACTGGGTTCTGCCCTCTGCCTTCAGCGTCTCCCTCCTCTTCCTCACGCGCCTGCCACGCAGAACTCTCTGAATCTGAAAACCCAGATGAACGTAAATGCCTGGTTTAAAAAAGGAACATCAAGTAAATCAGAGCATCTCCTTGGTTGTTGTTCTTGAACCTATGACAGTGTGACGGAGACCTTTCCACCAACGTAAAGGAGCCCAGAGGCCAGCTCCACTGGTGGCTTCTGGGCTTTCTACCTGTGGAGCTTTGGTCAGGAGAAGGGCCACCGCTGGGTTGTTGTGCTCTCGAGCCTGATCCAAGGCGGTCTGTCCAGCCTGCAGAAAAGAACGGGACGGATTCTTTGTCTGTTTCAAACATCCAAATCCCACTTGAACCCTGACCTGGTTGGAATGTTACACACACTAGGTAGAAGAGCACAACTATTGCTCTTCATCAGCCTCCTTCACGCTTAAAACGGTGAATATCAGCAACTTTCACTGACTGCGCTGACATGGGTGTGTGACAACAGCTAAAGGTCTAACAGTGGTAAGATCAGCGCTTGAAACTAGCGGTAAAAAAGCTCCATGACTGAAGCGTTCAGACTTGACAACAATTGCTGATGTGGCCACTTTTTACCCTAACAGTTCCTTCATCAGCACAAATTCACAGTGCTTTGAGCTTGTCCTTGATTGGGGGTTGGACACCGTGGGTCAGCCACGCTGACCTCCTGTGGGCTGTGACATCATCATCCATTCATACTGGAGACACTCACACATTCCACTGGCACAGAAAACACATCACACTTGAGATTTTCTCAAGCTGTTTAGTTTCATTTCCTATTATTGGTAGTGCAGAGGTGGGAAAACTGAGGCCCGGGGGCTACCTGTGGCCCGATGAACTATTAAATCTGGCCAACAGAGCTTTCGCAATTATTTCTCCAAAAGCCAAATTAAGAGGGTTGTCAGCTTGATTGGTTAGAGAAAGGTTCAGACCCCCCCCCACCTCACCTAGCATGCTAACATGTCCTCTCATGAAGGTGGGGCTAAACATCATTTGGAGCTTCATCATCCATCTCTAGTTGGACCACTTTACAGCCTCTTCAACATATTTTCTCTGTCAATAGTCCATCAAGCAGGATTTTTAGTTAACCTCCGATCCTCATTTGAGGGGTTAGTTTCCTGCACCACCTGGCTGGCCCCTTCATCAAGGTCTAAATCCCAACGTGGCCCTTCAGGCTAAACAATTGAGCATCCCTGGGGTAGTGTCTGTAGAAGCTCACATTGTTCCGGGTGCACGTGTCTGCCCCTGCCTCCAGCAGCAGACGTACAGTTTTCTTATGGTTCAGAGTGGCCCCCACGTGCAGCGGCGTGTCCCCCACCTGCGCACACACACACACACACACACACACACACAAAACACAGCTACAGCACAGGCCCATATAATTTCACACTGGCGACACTAGTTTTCAATGCAAAACGTGACGAGTCAGCACAATTCCTAGCTAAGGTGTACCGTTAGCTCAGAGCTGAAGCTGGGGTGCTCTGGGATTGTTGCCACACATGAAGGTTAAAAAAGAGCTATTACTATAGCAACGGGGGACAACAGTCTAATTGATGGTGAGTGTGTGTCACTTTGTCTCTTACCAGATTCTTGTGGGACACAGAGCAGAAAGCCCCCAAAAGGACACGGATAACGGCCACGTGATTGTACCGCGCTGCCACATGCAGACACGTATCCCCCAGCTGCAGACAGGAAGTTAGCAGAGGTGGATAAAGTCATCTTAAAAATGATGTTTAATCGCCAGCTCAAGAGATATTTGAAGAGGGACAACACCGATTGGAAGCAAAAACCGAGCCAACAATGAGATGATGTGACTATTTAAATACGATTCTGTCTAAGTTCTACGTGTCCAGTCTTCTACAGACAGAACAAAACAGGTGGGGACACCTACCTGATCCCGGCTGTCAGGCCTGGAACCCCCCAAAAGCAGAACCTTGGAGCTCTGAATGTGTCCATTCTGACATGCAAGGTGAAGAGGTGTGTGTCCCACCTGTAAACAGCAGGACAGGCGCTTCAGGTGTGAGCAGATGAAAGGGCTGTTGAGGTAAACATCAGAACAGACAGGAGCGGGAAAACGAGCTCAGGATGTCTTTCTGAAACCGGATGCAGGTGTTGTTATTCCTAGTGGGGCTATGAAAGAAGAATCGCTGCGACTTTGACGGGACTGACCCAGACATGGTCAGGCAGGCATGGAAAACGGTGGCTTCACCGCTTTTATCTGCGGGCACAACGAGGGAAATGGCAGCTACTCCCACACGTGGACAGCCGGTTGTTCAGTCTTCCCGGATCTTTCATCACTTTACCGGTGTGACCGGAGGACGTCCGGTAACATTTATATTCGCACCGTTTCCGGTTTGATGCTTTTATTTTGGCGCGTTGGCAGTTCTGGTTCCTGTTTTGTTTCTGTTTTTGCTTTTCATTTCCTGGACTGGTTGGGGCACAGCTGTATCAGTGTGTCAGTATTTAAGGCCAGGCCCCTCATGGCCCTGCTGCCAGAACGCTTGTTTCGTTCTTCCAGAGTTTCCAGTTAGTTTTTCGATCTTTTTCGTGCTCTGATGGTTTCTCCTGGTTCATCTAACGTCTTTTCTTTGTTGCTCTTTAGAGGTTTCTTCGAGTCGATCTAGCGACTTTTGGTTCGTAGTCCTAGGGATTTTTCTTTTTTGGGGGGTTGTTTTCTGCTCTCCTGGAGGTTCCAGTGTCTCCGCATCCAGTCCGGAGGCATTTCTCGGTTGTTCATTTTGCTTTCGTACTTTACAAACTTTTCGTGCTGCAACGTTGGGGTTTCTGCTTTTTTGCATGTCTAAATTCTCCATGTTAATATAACGATACACACAAGCCGCTGTGCAAAAAGCCGAAACATATTTTCATTACATTTCGCCTGCAGAGGTCCCTAACTTCACCTGGTAGAACGATTCGATTTGTCAAAGAACAGAAAAATAAAATGAGGAAAGGATACGTTCAAAGAAACAGTGGAAGGGGAAAAAGCGGGCTCTCCAAGTGTTGAGGTGGATGCAATCACCTTGTTTTTAGCGTGCACGTTGGCTCCGGCCTTCACCAGCAGTTTCACCGAGCGACTGAAGCCGTGCCAGGACACCTCGTGCAAAGCTGTGTTACCGTCCTGCCACAAAAACACGTTAAAGACGGATAAACCCCTGCAGCTTCAACTCACGTGTGTGTGTGTGTGTGTGTTTATGGAACCTTGTCCTGTCTCTCCAGAGCACACCCCTCCCTGAGCAGAGCTCTGATGATGTCACTGTTCCCCACCATGGCAGCCCGGTGCAACGCTGTCTGTTCACCCTGGAGGGGAAGAGAGAGGAGGGGAGGAGAGGAGGAATCAGAGGAAGGAGAGGAACTCAGTGACAGAAGGAGAGCTGTGAACTCCTGAAGGGGGCAGTGTGGAGCCCTAACTCCTCCAAGGCTGCTGGGGTCACCTGATCTGACTTTGTGTAAATGTGTGTAATGGGTTGAAAGGATTATTTCAGCGCCACAAACACGAGCAAATGCAGACGGTAAACAGGAAGCGTGAGTGGACGCAGCGCGGCTGATGAGTGGACTCACGTCATCTTGGATGTCCAGGTCACAGCCAGCTTTGAGGAGGATGTGAACGACCTCCAGGTGGCCTTTGTAGGCAGCCAGATGCAGGGGACTCCGGCCATACTGCAGAGGGAGCATCAGGAAATCTCATTCAGACCACATAAACACAAACAATAAAACAATAAAACAACAAACATCGGCCACAGCCAGCAGTCTTCTCCCACAGAGATGTAATAACAGATTTATTAAAGGTTATTACCAAGGACCAAGAGTCCAGAATTAGATTTCATCACAACAAGATCATTTGTTGTTTGCATTTGCTGTTTTTAGTTGTAAGAGACTCAGAGGTCTGCACTACATCGCAGCGCTGCAGAAATACGCAAGAAAAGCACGAAGCAACGATTTAGAGCGTAGAGCGAGGACGCCGAAGAAGAGCAAATCCTCCGTTTCCAGAAAAACCCTCAGAATATAATGATATGAAAAAAACCACAATCAATCAATTCTACATTTCAGAGGAAATAATGGAATTATAGATAGAGATACAGCAATCTGAATGAAACAGTGATTCAAGACGAGTCTTCCTCCTCCTGAGAAGCAGCTCCATCCTGTCTGGAGGAGCTAAGAGCATCACAGCAGCCAGCAGCCTCTGCTCTCAGAAGGCTGGTTGACCAAAGAACCTTCTCAGAAGCTCCTCTCCTCCTCCTCCTCTCCTCTCCTCTCTCTCAGTATCATTAATGTATTTGTGTTTTTGACATGGCTCTTCTCTCCTCCATCTGTTCTTCCCCCTTCTGCACCTTCTTCAACCCATCTGTCCATCAGCAGGAGGGCCTGTCTGTATGAGCCTGGTCCTGCTCAGGGTTTCTTCCTGTTAAAGGGGAGTTTTGCCTGCACTGTTGCTTGCTGGGCTCAGACTCTGGGTTTCCGAGAACAGCCTGGAGACCGTTGCGACTGTAACAGACGCTGTATAAATAAAGTTGAAGTTGCACGTGAACTACTTTACGACCGCGACACCTCAACAGCGGTGCGCACTGATGATGCTGTGGGTGTGTTGTTCCAAGCAACGCAACAGTCTCTGGAGGTAGACGCTGCTGGCGGAGTACAGAGAAGACTGCAGTCACTACACTCAGCATCAGGACCACCAACAGCATCAGAGGAATCATCAGGACCACCACCAACACCAGGGGCATCAGAGGAATCATCAGGACCACCAACACCACCAGGAGCATCAGAGGAATCATCAGGACCACCACCGGGAGCATCAGAGGAATCAACAGGACCACTACCACCACCAGGAGCAGCAGAGGAATCATC
>BJFM01001380.1:0-15647 GCA_016586285.1 Arothron firmamentum
TTTTGCACATTGGAGTCTGGTGGAACGCAATTTCAACATCTGTGCTAACACTCTGTTACATTGACTGAGGAGGAAAAAAAGTGGATCCCGCTGAGCCTTTTTTCAAGGACTTTACCTACTTTCGCATTGCTAAGACTTCCAAGGCTTGGGTCTTGGAATTCTTAGCAATGCGCACAAGAGCTCAGTTCCATCAAATGCAATCCTGGCATGGACAAACCCCAGGCAGACTGGATAAGCCTTGTGGAAATCTTTTTCATGCAGGGAAAAACCGCACCCCTGAGGACAGGTGCAAACAGAAGACTTCTTCCTCGAATATTTAGGTCCCGAACTCATAGAAACAAGGAATGATCACACCTTTAGCGAACTTAGCGCTCTGCGGGTAGCCGGTGGCTAACATCAACAGGGGCAGCTGACCTAAAGTCGAGTCGGCTGTAGCCTGTTCGAAGACAAGGCTAACTAGCAGCACACAGTCACCTACACTCCTGGAGGTGTTCTTAAAGAGGTGAAGAGTGTAAAAACTGAATAACGATTGTGGCAATGCCTCACATACGTCGCCACAGGTCATTTGCCTTAAAAGGTTATAAATTGAGGCATCTTTATCAGACCACTCAAGGGTGTGATATCCCATACATTATCTGTTGTACCGAGTGAATCAACTATCTATCACATAACCTCCTTGACAGAGTTAGTAATGCTATTTTTGTTGAAGTTCTATGTAAGAGCATAATTTATTTACTTTACTTACTAGCCATCTTTGGTTATTCAAAGTGAAGCTCAAAATGCTTCACAAAGGAAGGATTCAACATCTTACTCGAGGAAAGAATGCTAAGCCCAAGATTTGAAATTATGATCTTCTGATTACAACAGACCACTAGAGAATTACACCCCTAACGGCTAGTGCTAATAAAGCATAGTCACTCACCTTCTTCCTTTAACTTAAGAATAGCGCCATGAAGTAAGCAGGGAAGGAGATGGCGGGACACATCAGCAGGTTTTTGCATTGCCATATAATGCAGTACCTAAAACATCAGAAGATAAAAGATATTTACTCAAGGCCTCTAAAAAATGTAAAATAATACTAATAAAAGCGATGACTTTGTTGTTAGTGGGTTAAATTTCCCAAATAAACAGAAAATCACCTTTTCTGCCTCCTTGGTGTCATCAAAAAGTCTTTTCTGGCGACGTGCAGGTGTAACTCTGGCCGTCTCCCAAGCTTCAACCCACATATTACCTGGGATATTCATCCTGGCACTAAGCCCGCCCTTCATTACCGGAATACCGGTCTCATCAACTACCTCCTCCTCAACATAATCCCGAGGTGAGTACCAGCGCACAAAGTCCTCCAGAACACAGCCTGGGTTTGCTGCCTGTGAAAACACAGTCACAATTCTACAATACAGGTATGTCTTTATGGCATTTGGAACCATTTCCTCAAGAGCTAAGTAATGGCAAAACATGACAAGTGAGTATAAATAGATTATTCCTTATAGCTACAAATGCATTTATAGTTAAAAAAAAAAAAAAGGGAAATAGCAATCATTAATAGTATTTATTACATTTATTATACAGTAAAATTTTGTTTACCTGTTAATCTAGATTGATGCCACATAAATCAGTAATAATAGTTATTTGCCTGTCCTGACCTTAAATGACTCCATATCAGATAGCAGACAGGCACTCTGCATCCGGGCACGGAGGTGGGTACCTTCAGCCGATGTGCCCAGTTTGGCTAGAACTTCCGATTGCTCCTCTAGGAGGTCCTCGGTCATGGGAGAAGGTTCCTGAAAAGGAAGCATAATGATCATTGTTCTCCATAAAAACTTGGTGTCGGCAAGATAAATGTGACGTGAGGACTGCCATTAAATGCATTTTTCAAGTACTAGTGTCCATTACACTGAAGATTTAACCTTCATAAGAGCTACGCGTCAACTGTGCTACAGCCTTTCTGAAAACCTTAATTGCCTTAAAACCTTAATCGCATTATGCTTTTGATGATTTTTTTTTTTTTTTTTTTTTTTAGAAACTGGTTGTCTTGTGGTAGATATGATAACAGAATTAGACCTGCCTCATTAGTCAATGAACTCAAACTAGATAGAATTAGAGGTAAGCATTACAGTAAATAGAAATGTCTTCTATTCTTTTGAGCAATGTAAATACAGACAGGGTGAGTTAATGAGTGAGAGTAAAAAGCAAATACTGACCTGAGTGACAGGAACATAGAGAGGTTCTGAAGAGTTGAGCAGAATCATGCTGTTATGTTGATGCAGTCTACCCTCTGCTTTTCTTTTGCTGCCTTCCTCAGTCTGTGGAGCCTCCATTTCTCCCTGGTCACTTAGGCACTCAAAAAATTCCTCCTCACTATCACTCCACGAGTCCCAGGATTTCCCAGGGGAAGCCTCCCTTGTGGAAGTGAATGCAGCAGCGTCCCTGTGGCTTCTTTCTTTGCCATCATCCAGCACCTTGCGGGAATCATCTCTTGCTTTTTTCCTCTCAATGCAGCAGTTTAGCATCTGTTTAAGAACAGAAACCATTTTCAGACAGATTTTGTTCAGTATTTGTCTTAAGAGCAAGCTGAAAGATTTGGCATCAGACCACAATATTACAAAGCAAATGGTGTTTAAGGTTAAGGTAAACTAGTGAATGGGCTGTGTTTACTGTATATGATGCCAATGGGAGAGAGGTTGTAGGAATATCTAACATGTACATGCACCTACAGGTTTTGCCACAACATCTCACTTGGGTTAAGGTCTGAACTTTGACTGGACTAATGCACAGTGAATCTTCTTTTTCTGAAGCTTTTCTTTGGATTGCTTTGGGTCATTTTCCTATCATCCATTTTCATTCCCAGCTAGGGGATTCTGGTCAAGAATGTGGTGATTCTGTGATGAGCTGGCAATTTTTCAGAGTGTACCCTAATCCTCTCCCAAAGGCAGCAGGGTTAGGTTCTGATCTCCTGCAAGTGGCAGAGGATGGATTCCAGGATGTAGACACGTGCACATTTGACCCAGTTGCTACTAGAAAGGTCCTTGAATCTCTAGAAGAATTTTGTGGGTTGGCCTTTACCAGATTTATTCATTTTATGGCACTTTTGAGGCCTAATTTAAATAGACCTCTACTTCTAGGAAAATATGCTATTACACTGAAGACATATACTGTAAATGATTTATAAAGGATCTGTCTCACAATGGATAGGTGCAGCTGTAATCATTTGGTCCTACAGCCCTTCCCAGACTCATGGGTGGTCACATCACTCTTTTGCATGTCCTCCTTTCCTCTCCATTTTGTTGATCTGTATTGGACTACTGGGGTTTAGTATGCTTCCTCTCCTTTTATTATTGCTGACAAAACACTTTTCTAAGGGCATCGGCATCTCATTTTACTGGCTGTCTGACACATTTAATTGTGCACCTACCGGTACATGTGTTTCACCTAACTCTATGACCTGCATGTCCACACCAAAGCAGGTAAAATAAGAAACTGATGGTGAAACAAGAGATTCTGTTTTAAAAAGAAGAAGACTCACACAGAACAGTGTGAGCATATGGATAAACCTACAACACTATGATTTTCCTATATTTACCCAAATCCTCAAATAGTGAATGGTCCATAAACTGCACAAATTGTGCAAGGAAAAAAAGTTCTTAACAAGAGGACGTTTAATAAGATGCTTTTTTTTTTTTTTTTTTTTTTTACATGTATTGCATTTAGCAACACAGCGGAAGGGTGGTTTAAATGTGATTTGAAGGCTCAAACCGCATTCAGTAGCTATAGATGTTTACCTGGAGCTTCTGATGCAGAAGACAACAGCGGAGATCAGGAGATCCACCAGCCAGGCTAAAAATTGGTGATAAAAAAAGAAAAATCAAAAAAACAAAACATATTTTCAAATTACAATTCTGCTTTTTAAAGTAACCTCTCCAAACATCATGACACAGATGATTATATAGTGTAGCCTTAGATTTCGAACATCTGCTCATACTCACCCAAAGATCAGATAATTGTTCTCCCAGCGGTAGCGCAACTCCAGGACAAACTCCTGCCAGACATGAGCGACAGCCCGCAAACCACCGTAGTTATAATTGACCAAACACAAACACAGAGCCAGCCGATAGGTCAGACTGTCACTGGGTGCAGACTTCAGTTGGCTAAAAAGATTCTGGGCACAGCAAAACAGAAAGCAGAAAATATACAATCAACAAACTTTGAAAAACTTTGTAATAACCTCCAAATTGCATTGCAAGTTGTCCTCTAGGATCAAAAACAACCGATCTGTTCGACTGTTGTTTAAAGCACATAGTATAAATCTGTCGATCTGTTACACAAGTGGGATGCACACAAAAGGGCATCCATTCAAATGTATTATGTGATTTCGATAGATTCATTCATTTCACATTCATTCATTTATTCATTTAGACGACGTTCCACTCAAAATGTGGACATATCAAATAAGATGTACATAGTCTGAGTTTTTGTCTTGCTCTGTTTTCCCTGGGGTCCTTGACTGTTCAGCTTTAGTTTTAGTGTCTGATGGCTTCTCCACAGCAGCATCTGGAAAAAGATACTAACAGGAAAAAAAAAAAAATTACACATGTATGTTAAGCAAAAATGAATTCTGTGCTGCACTGACACAGTGCAAACTTACCTAACATTTAAAGTAACAGTAAAACCATTGTTGTAAAGTTCTGATGAACCAGAATATGAAATATGGGGGTATCACATATTTGTCAAATACATACTGTAAAGTTAAACGTTTCTACAGTTAGCAACCTGTAGTTCCAACTGTCTACAATGTTTTAGTTAAAATGTCTGCATAAATGAGTGCAGGTAACATCACCTTAAGTAAAAACATTACATTTGATTTTGTGTTTTATAAGCCCAAAAAGATATATAAAAGTAAAAACACATTTAAAGGCTTTAAAGCTTTTCACTCTGTGTGAAACACCCTTACCAGCATGATAGAATTTAAAACCGCGGTGTTAAGAGGAGACTCATCCACGTGGCGGTGGCGTCGAATATGCTTCCGTGCACTATGTACCATATTAGAAACAGATAGTTTGTGGATTGGTACAGTTGCTGATGGCTCTGTTAGCTTCGATAAAGCACAGGTTATATCGGTGTTTTCTGCACAGAGATAACACATTGTCCTCATTAGAAAAGAAGCTACCATCCAGCCTGAATATAATGTATGGTGTCTGTATATAGTGGGGAAAACATCAGTTTTGCTGTAGACCTTTTCCCTCTTCTTCAGCCAGTCCTCTTCCAAAAATCTCCTCTGTAGTCTCTTTTCTACAGCAGAGCTTAAAAAACTCAATCAGAACATCACCTGTATAAACAGACACAAATTGTTAAATTTCTATTTAGTGGATAAGTCCATTTACTGTAGTCACCTTTAGCATAAGCAGACTATTAGTTGTAAAGAAAACTTTAAAAAAAAATAAAAAATCTTATTGTTTTAAATATAATTTCTTAGTCACTATATGCTACTAGCATGCAACCCCATCATGACCACAATCATGTATGTGATAATCAACAGTGTTATAGAAAAGTGACCAGAGAATAAATCTATGCCAAGGCTAAGCTCCTATTTTAATTGCTGGCACCAAAGTTCTTACCCAGTAAACACTGAGGGTTCTCAGTCGTCCTAACACGGACTGTCCAGAGAGGAGCTTGAAGGGGGTCAAGGTCACTGTCAATCACACAGTAATGAAGAGAAAATGATGAAATCACATAAAAACAATCTTTTTTTATTGTAAGAGTATTATAAATGTTAAAGTGTAATTAAGTGTGTACTTGTATCAAAGCAACTTTTAGCTGAGAAATTGATTCATGTTAAAATAATCAGAGAAAAGAAAACACTTCCTACCTGTAGACATCATTATCCACAACCAGGCCTTCAGTAAGACGAGGCCAAGTGGTGGCAAGGTGAAGCTCGCTACAACATATAATTAGTTGTTCAGTAACATTTTTGCACAAAGTGACATGATTAAGTGACATAAGTGACATAATTAAACAAAAGTACAGTGAATCCACTGCATCATTACATAGAAGAAAGAAAATGTACCCGAATTAAAGTAATTTTACCTGATTGGCTCCTCACAAGCTCCAAATGGGAGTTTTCCAAATTCCACACCTCCCACCTCCCCTCCAAGGGGTGTGTCAAAATCTAAGATAAAAGCAAACAAAATGTGCAAAAAACAACAACATAGCAACAATTAATAGTCAATTTTCAAATCTATTGCATGTCAAGTGGATCACAAGTTTAAATCCAGGGTGTACCTATAGGCACTGACTTCATATAGCTCAACTTGGGTCAACTGTTTAAGGTTCACTTCCACAAGTTTTTCCACGATATTTTGCCAAAACTTTCATCCATTACTCCTGACAGAACTGTTTCAACACAGTCAGGCATACAAATTTATACTTGATAGCGCTGTGCATCCTACCTGGAGGTTGCTGTGGCCAGGAGTATTGCTGCCAGTCCTGAAGTATGTAAGTAAATCGAATTGCAATGTTGACTGGTGGTACAGGAGATATAGTACAACCCTAAACAAAGGGAAAAAGGGAAAGAAAAAAGTTTCATTTATTTTTATTAAAAATACTCTGTTTTGAAAAATATATACCAGTAGTCTGAATCTCAGAGAACGCACTGTTTCTTAAATGTAACAAACTTTACTATATGTTTAGTGGTCCCCAAAAAGTAAATTAAGACTACTGGTATGTACATATAACAGCTTGTATTTTCAATAATTCATAAACATTTGAATATTCACAAAATTCTGACTCAGTTACACTTCACAGCACTTACTATTTTAGATTTGAACACATCAAGCAGTCCAGACAAGTGATTGTACTGACTTGGCACCTTGCGGAGGTGGACCATTTCAAAGTCCGTATGCAAACCTGGTCCCAGACACTCTCCAGCATACATGCGTCTCCACTTATGCTGGATCTGTACGAAAACAGGAACCTGGCTGAAAACACAAATTTAGAAATGATCAAAGATGACCCTTAACAACTTGCTTATTGTAATGTTTTACTGCATTTATTTGACTTCAGCTTCACAGAACCTGCTTCAGAGAAGTGCCCTCACTGCTTGATGCAACTACCACTGTGACTGATGGTGGAAACGGTGTGTTTTGAGATGAGAAGTACAAAGTGCAGAAATAAGCACGTCGTTAAACGTCAATCATCTGAGAAAGGCCATTTTCAAAGACTTGAGTACATAGTCACATATATTTGAATAATGAATAAAACTTTCCTTCTACAAATGCTAATTATATTGGTCCTGATTCAATAAACAAAAACAACCTGAGGAATTGAATGTTCTTTCTATAGTAGGTACTATTTATATTGACTTACAGGGTTGATACAGAAGTTTTTATCTGTCAATAATTTCACACAAAGGACTGGAAGTAGACACTCTCACCTTGTACTAAACTAGCTGCATTATTATTGTAATTTTCAATGCTGAAAAGTGTACAATACAGTAAAATAAAATATGTACCACTGAAAAAAGAAAAAAAAAACCCTGATTAAAAAATGTACCACCATGCACCAAAAAGAATAACTTTACAAGTCAGTATATGTAACCTATAATCAACATCATACTATTCACAGTGGAAAATAAGTCTATATTGTTAGGTGATCCTAAGGCATTCATGCAGATAAGTTATTTGACTTACCAGCCACTGTTGGATAAAGCAATCGAGATGGAGCTCAAGAGAAGATTGCATTTTGACTCACTGATGATGGCTTCACAGTTGCTTCCAGGAGCTATCACTACAAACTCTTGTATACCATACCTGTCAATGACATGCAGACATGAAGACATTAGGATTACATTTTAAATTCGCTACAGTTTTATACCTTTACCACCAGGTTATATGTCTTTACTAGACACAATAAGGCTGTTTAATCACTGGCAGCAACAGCTACAGACAAGATTAGGTGAAAGTTATTTCTACTAATGTCAGAAACTACATTACTGTGGGTAACACAGTAAATGTACTTTTTATTGGGCAGGGGGGTTTAAGGGTTTCTACTAGCCATTTTTTTAGAAAGGCTAAGATTTTCTGTATTTAAAATGCAATGCATTTCCAATATCATTTTATGAAATTGTAATGACTACCTTACTCATACATAGGTCTCAGTAACCTGCATTCAACACCATAAAAACAAGGCCAACTCACCACCTGACTAGACAGTGGGCTCTTGGAGGGAAGTCATTGTTCTCACACAGAAGATTCTGTACTGCCAAAGGGATTGCATCTGGATAAAAGTTAGAAAATTCTTTTTTTTTCTGGTAAGAGATAATATTCTTAGCAAAGACAAACTTAAAACTTGGAAAGAGTAAGACAAAATATAAAAAGTGTGGCTTTCCATGGATAAACATTTACATAAGCATATTTATAATTTCACTTTAAACAATGCAAAGGATTTCACTTTAAATAATGCAAAGGATTTCATACTATGCCTGAAAACAAATGCGCACATTTCAAAAATTAGTTTGCAAATGCTAATGTTTTAGCTTCAGCTGTAAGGAAATTTAATGCAGCTTAGACAAAGGTCAAAACAACAGACCTTAAAAACTTTCCCTACAGCTGTAGGAAAATATGATTTTGATAGAACTAAAATTATGTGTCACATATCAAAAAAATTAAAAAATTTTTTATCCAGGATAATAAATTCAAAAAAATCTTGGATTGCCACAGTTTTATTTTATGTAAGTATTAATATGTACTAAGATAAGTATGCCCTTTTATAAAGAGTTATTTGACATATTTTATAGTTATTTGACATATTGTTTCAATCAGATGAGAGGCATAACTGATAAACAGTAATTTAGCCAACATAACATTCAATATTCAATTTCAATTGAACTTTATTTATATGAAGTCTGTTACACTCAAGATTGTCTGTAAGCCCTTCACAGAAACCCAGAGCCTAATCCTTGAACAAGAAGTGACTGTCCTGCTGATGTTATAAAACTGAGAATTTACCTATCTACATAGATTTTTTTTTTTCTCCATAAACTTCAGTATATGCATGACTGTACCTTCTTCTGGTTCTTCCTTTTGGTCATTCCTCACATGTTCTTGTTTCAAGAAGTAATGAGTTATGTCAAATTTAAAGTCAGCAAAATTGATCTCTTCAAAGCGCTCTTCCCAGGTTCCACTGGTGAACTCACTCTGTAATAATGAACATTGAGGTACAACAGAGTGATTATAAAGAAGATTCTACTGACATACGTCTGGATTTAAGGATAAATGCAAATACATACCTTCTCAGGCAAACATTTTCCTTCAGAGTTCCCAATCAGCTTCCACTCATTTAGCACTTCCTCAACTCGAGACACAAACCTTTAATAAGGTTAAATAAATTTGGTGACAAAAACATCGTCAAAAGACACAGGAGTATCCCATAATTTTTCCACACACGCTTGCGCGCATACACATACGAACTTATGTGCCATGACGCTGCAGATCCTGTTAGCTGAAAATGCCTCTAACGCAACAAAAACAAACATGACAAGCCGGGACACTAAGCCAACATTAGTTAATATGACAGTCCTGGGTGTGGCGCGGTTTAGATGAATAAATATAAATAGTTTTAACTAGGTACGTATGTCTTCTTTTTAAATTAGATTAATGTATCCAAACATGACTCCATACGAGAATTACAAAGTGCCTTTCCAAAAACCTGCTATAAAATCAGCTATTACAATGTTTGTAATAGCGCTAGCATTAAAACAAACGCTCAATGATTAAACCTTACAAAGTCACATGCGCAATGCTACGATCCCTATAGGGTATTTATTCATGAAATTATCTGTGGATGTTATAAACAATTGACACGAACACAAATTTGTAGGTGTTGACATGGAGACTGAATGCGAATACTATCCAATAAAAACACGCAGAGAAGCTTTTATCTTGCTCGCCTACCTTTCCCATTCTGACGAGGTGGTGAAGTCAGTGATCTCAAACACTTCTGATTCTGTCTAAAAGATGAATAAAATTGACATTCAACAGAAAGTTTTATTTATCACGAAAAATACTACCTCAAAGTAACTTACATCACTGTCAGCAGCCATGTTTGTTTGCCTCCGCCTCCTTCTTCTTCTTCAGTTTACACGGGGGGGAGCAAAGTATGATAGCGCACAACCGCCACGTTGCGTTCCGTAGTAATAACGGCAATGGCTTCCATATTCCATATATTCCACAGTAAATCTTTTCCCCTAATTTCGTGGCTCTTACAAATTCCAAAATATATCTGGTAATACAATCCCCTGATATGCTCTTCATAATTATGTAAAAACTGAGTTTTATTTCTTTCATCTTTTTCTTTGTTTTCTTCTTTATTCTTTTTTCACAGCTCTTACGTTCCAGAATGACATATTCTACAGTTTCCCTTTCACATTTCCCATCTTGGAATTTTTTTCACAATACATAATGCTCAATTTAATCCTGTGTTTCCTATTTTCAATTTGTTAAGAATTGTCTCTTCTGCCCCCATACCTTACTTCTCCAACCAATGGGGTAATGTTAAACAACTGTCTCCCTTTTTTCCATTACACCATGGGTTGTGCCATTGTTTCTTCAGTTTCTTTATTTATCAATGCTGCTTGGACACACTCGGGGAGCAAACAACTGCCGATGAAGATAATGAAGCACAACATGATAGTCCTTCTTCCTTTAAAGCAGTTGCAATTGATGTTATACCGAATCATATGCTGTCTATATGTGAACATTGCTCTTTAAAAAAAAAAAAGAAAATGGGTGGATATATATTATTCATACACCTATATAGATACATTTACACTGAAAAAAATATAAACACTTTTTACTTTTCAGTATATATATAAGACAAGTATAATCAAATTTCAAAATTTTACAAATCAAATTTTAAAATTGGTATAATAATAAAATGGAGCAGAGATCACAATATGCCTTCAAATAATTGTTCAAAAAGTTTATAAAAATAATACTTCAGTATGTCTAATTTACTCAATGCTATATGAGTCACCTCCTTGACAGGCCACCTTCTTGTAGTGCAGGAGTTTGAATTTGTCATTGATCCTAGGAGCTCACTAGGCTGAGCCTGCTCCCATCGTGCCCATCCTAAAGAAAAAAAGTTGGTGCTCCTTCACATGGGCCTATCACCAGTAAGACAAACAAACAGGGTCGGGCACGATGTCAGCTGGTTGGGCTCCAAAGGTGAAGACACTGGCAGGGCTATATCTCCCAGAAAGCCTGGGAGCTCCTGAGGATACCCCCAGAAAAGCAGGACAAATCCTGACTATGTCTGGAATGTTGGGCAATATTTGAGATCAACAGGGTCCTTGTTGCTGTTGCTATGCTTTTGTTTGTCTTAGTAATGTCTGAAAATTAGGTGATAAAACCAGTTTGTGGTGGACATTTCCTAATACCATCATGTCTCCTTTCCAACCATCTGAGAGGTGCACGGACACAAGTTGCTGTTGAGAGAAAATGCAAATTAATTTATTACAATTGAAAGACTATCTATATTATTCGTTTTTGTTATTAAAACTGTTTAGAAATAATCCAAGAATGACACTACCCAATGATTGACAAAGAAAAACCCAAATGTCAATTAGGTTACAATGCTGGGCAAAGTATATTAAAAACAGAATAAAATGATTTGCTAAATTTTTTAAGCCTATATTAATTTGATTTGAATATAAAGACAACATATTTAATGTAAAAACTGATAAACATTATTGTTATTGGCAAATATTCACCATTTATATATACACAACATATGACAAAAGACATCCCACACTATTGAGAAATTTAAGTTATACTGTGCTTCAAAAAAAGAATACGAAAAAATGAAAACAATTAATCTTTAAAAATTTCTATAATCAGATCCCAAACACTTATCATCAATATCAGCTCCTTGTCCCAAAATTTTAAAAATGTGTTGCACACATCAAATTCAAAATAAGCGAATATTGCCCAAAAACTTGATTTCCAAATCATTGTATTCTGTTATTTATGTTTCACAAAATGTCCCAACTTCATTGCAACTGGGGTTTGAAATAAAAAGCATGTTTTAACAAAACCTAACACATATACTTGGATTACCTGCAGAAAGGAGAAGGCAGCTCCCTCAGAAACATCCATGACAATGTCACCCAACCTTAGCTCCACCTTTCCTGACTTCCTGATCTGTAGTTTACCCAAGAATCCTTCCGGAAATTGTGACAAGACAGGAGGAGGAGGATCTTTCTTAGCAACCTGAAGAAAACCACAACTTTTTTTTTAGATTATTTATGTGAAATAACCAACAAAGTCTGATTTCCTAGAGGCTTTAGATGTTATATTTTACATTTATTTTCCATTTTAAATTTGGTTTTGAAAGTGGAACATTATGTCACTATATGTTGGAGGGTGGGACTTTGCAGAACAGGTCTACATGAACTTGTGTAAAAGGCTTGTGATCATGCCCCTCTAAGTATAATGGAGAAGATGCTTGTAAGAGTATGGGATAGATGGCTCACACCAGTAAAAGCTCTGTATTTACCAATTGAATTTATATTAATGAACTGCAAGTGGTTATTGAAAGAATAATAAAACACATAATAATATGGAGAAAAGTATCCAGTATAGGTGATTTAGAAATTTAAATGTAATGCATTCACATGCATCTTGATTCTTTATTACTTTGTTTAGTAATTTTATGGGTATGTAATGTCCTACAGTTGGACGCAAGACAGCTGTGCCCATCAGGATCCTGATATATCTTTCTCACACACAGCGGTGTTTCAATAAATTAATAGTTAAAACAAGGAAACATCAAGCACCAGATTCTTTAGTCCTTGAATGTTTGTATTCTGTAAAGCATGTAATAAACATACGGAGATCACTATTACTCACTTGTCCATGTAAATTCCCAGTTCTCCTGTCTGCTGTTGGGGATCCTAGCAAGGAGTCTGTGCTCTCAGCCGACACTCTACCTGGCATACAATCAGGTAACTGCATGAAAAACAGCTCCAGTCGGTCAGACAGCTTCAGGTCCTGCAGCATTTCAACCAGAGACGGCTGCACTGGTTTGGGCGGCTCCGCTTTACTCCACGTACCGCAGGACGGATGAGGGTTCTCAGTACCTGCTGACACGACCAACAGCACATTGAACACTAATTTCAGCATCGTAACTCTCGTAAGGTGGAAGGATGTTGCGTAATTAAGGTAACAGTTAGGGTTAACTTCTCTCACACGTTGTGGTGGTTGTCATACTGCTCAAGTGACTTAGAGGCAGTTTAATGGGCTTCAGCTTTTCGTCATTCATCAGACCCGGATCGTCAATGAACTGTGGGTAGAAGTTGATAATATTAAAATCAGCTGTTCCAAATAATGTTGTCATGTCATATGAACTTTGCAACACCGGCAACTGTGGCCCAAAATCCATTCTTTAACAGCTTGATTGTAAAAGTAGATGTTGATTATAAATAGTTACATCATCTCTCTGAAGTTTACAGATGATTTCATCTTGGTCTTCCTTGGCCTCCTTCCTCTCTTTGTTCACTAGATTAAACTCAGGAACAACGCTAGAGTCCGGAACATGAGGAGTACCTTGCCAGCCTATAGAGACAGACAAGAGCAGTGACACGTCAACAGTTTTAAGAGAAATAAGATATACTTGAGCAAACATTTGTGCACCTATTTTGCGGACAGAGTCAGCAGGACCCTGTTCAAAGATGGAGTGGGACTGGATGGTTTGAGGCTTCTCTCTCCTCCTCCTGCCTCTGGTGTCTCTCTTCCTCTCATCCCTCTCTCTTCTTTCCTTTTTTGGAACGATGACCTCTTCCTTTAACCTGACAAAGACATCCTTGAGGCAGACTGACAGATCACGATCGTGGCTGAGCTTACTTAAGATGACTGTCACTCACTCATCTTTGCTTTTTCTTAAAGCATGGACGTTAGGCTCAAAGGTTTTCTATGGAGACAGAAAATCAGACACAAGAGTCAAAATATTTCTGTGTCTTGAATCCTCCGCTACAGTTAGCTCAAACAAACCAATCTCACTTATCCTGAGTGTTATCAACTTTCCCATTTCAAGATTTGATATAGTTCAGTCATGGGTCACCACCTAGTCACTTAACTTTCTCTCCCATGCACTGAACAACTACAAAAAGAGTGATTAAAAACCCAAACATCAACCCATGTTTACAAGTTCTACACAGGAGTTGAAGAATGTACATTATTTCTCTATACTTAAAACTCAATGTTTTACAGTAATACTGTATCACTGCACTGTAAAATTTTGCCATTTACTCTTGAAACCTACTCTAGTTTCTCCACAAATTTAAAAACAAACAAACAAAAAAACTTGTATTACAGTACTTGAGTCGCAGACTGTAATGAGATATTAACGCCTCTGTACCTACCTTGGATTTTTTGAGGGCTCCGCTCAGTGTTAGATCTCTGGTTCTAAGAGAAGTTAATCTTCCCGGCGGAGTGCTTAAATTTTTCGCCTGGCCTAGGAGTCCTCTTTCCACTATTAAACTTGGGGTAATTCCGCTGCCCAGAATAATGGAGCCGGGAACAATGGCTGTGTTGCTCGACTCTGCCATAGCTGATATCTGGTCGTGTTTATTAATAGTAAGAATAATGGTTGTCAATAAGACCCCCTTAAGCCTATTTCGTGTACACAATGCGATATTCCTTTATGGGGGGGCAGAACACAGGCATCCAATTTAGCTAATCATACACGATCGTGTACACGTTGTGCGTAGTAAACATTACAGACCATCGTTAGGTGGATACGCTAACCCTCATGTGCTTTGCTGAAGTTGCAGAATGCTGGTCCAGGATAATAACGACGTATAAGACATGCCCTTTTCTTTTTCGCAGCTCCGTCCAGAAACCCGTAGATGATGGCCGCTGCAATGGAGCCGATCGGTGGTTCACAAATATGCAGTTCCTTGCGTCGCCGCTCAAGTTTTACTTTTACTTCTGATACGAAAATAAGATTATTATTTTTTTTTTTTTACTTCCTGGTTCATCGGGTTTCTCTTCCGTTAAAATAGCGCTTGAATTATTTGAATCGCTTAAGAACAAAATAATGTTTAATCGTAGATTTGTTTTATTTGATTTGTTTTAAGTAACAACAAATGTGTGACTAAAAAGAAATACATTTTTCTCTTAAATTGTAAAGATTTTAAATAGCTGCCAATCCGTTGCCTGGTGTCCATACAATTTTCTATTTTAATTTAAAGTATTAGAAACACATGAAAATAAATCTGTCATGAATTCACTGATCCATGGAAGGTTTAACAGCCGTTTTTATTAACAGGTTTTTCGAAACAGAACAGCGGAACGCGGAACAAAGAAAACTGCCACAAATATGTCAATAGACGTAAACATACGCACCGTCGTAAATACCCGGTGGTCCTCAACAATAAGCTATGAGCGCCTCCTATTAGGGTCGAACTGAACACATTTAAATCACATCACATCTCCCCTCTTTAGTAATTTCTAACAAACAGTATTACAAAAAATCTTTAAGGAAGTTTTCAACAAAAGGGAATTAACATTTCCTTCAATTAAGAGAAGCATATGTGGCACAAACCATCTTCCACAGTTTTCAAACATAGTCCTTAAACCTAGCAGGCGGTCTAATAG
>BJFM01001385.1:4132-26922 GCA_016586285.1 Arothron firmamentum
CTCTCTCTCTCTCTCTCTCTCTCTCTCTCTCTCTCTCTCTCTCTCTCTCTCTCTCTCTCTCTCTCTCGCTCTCTCTCTCAGACACACACACACCACCTCCCCAACCTTTGGTATTTTTTTCCTCTTTCTCTCTCTATCCTATTTTTCTTCCCCCTCTGTGTTTTTGTGTTTCAGCCTCTATTGACGATACAGATGTGAGACTAGGTTCAGGTCATCAGACTCATGGCAGACTTTTCAAGACTGCCTATATGCCTCACTGTGTCTTGTCTCTGTGCGATGGTGGGGGAAAACCATCTCTGTAAATTGCACTGCTCAAAAAAAGGACAGATAAATCACACATCCTAGATCTCTGTGAATGAAATAGTCCAACTCAAAACTTTGACTGTATTGCATTATAGACTATTGAGAACAAAATATTGTTATCAAAATATTATTCAACCCATTAAGGCCTGGAGGAGGAATCATACTGGAAATCAAGGTAGGGGAACGAGCTCATAATCAAACGTCTGTGAACTTCATCAGGATAACCCAGAATGTAGATCAATTGTGTGTGTGTGTGTGTGTGTGTGTGTGTGTGTGTGTGTGTGTGTGTGTGTGTGTGTGTGTGTGTGTGTGTGTGTGTGTGTGTGTGTGTGTGTGTGTGTGTTCCATTCTGTTATGGGACTGTCTGCACTGCAGGGGTGGGTCAGTCAGTAGCATCAATGTCTTCATCCAGGAGCCGAGGACACAGTCTGACCCCATATGCCCAAGAAGGCCCCACTGTACCAGCACATGGACTGGGGGTCCTGGTATCTCACAGTAGTCAGTGTACTTTTAACTGGCCTTTGTCCTTTATATTTATCTTTTACACCAGTCTCGATCCTCCTCTTCCTCAGCGCTGCAGGAGTAAAACAGAAGTAGTCACAGGACCATATTAGCTCCTCACACATGACGACTGGAGGATTTAAATAGATGGGCTATGACTTTGTGTCCTCGATCACACCATTACAGCCGTGACTGACAGCTTCCTGAGCTGGTTTCCTTTTCTAAATTGAGAGTTATGAAATGAGAGGTATCTGTAGGACAAAGATAATGAATTGTGAAGATGAGTGTGGTTACAGAAAATATCTAAAAATACTAGAAAGTACCGGTAGTTCAGATTTTTTTTGACCTTATGAGACATTTATGTCCTCTATGGTGATAGGTTAACCACACATTCATAACTGTAGGTTTACCTCTAAATTTGCACCTAAATTTTCAAACTTTCTAGCTTTTCTTTCAACAGCAATGATTGTCTAAAACATCTGTAGCTTCATGTGACCTCCCTGTTACAAGAGGATTTATTTACCTTGTGAATCTGTTCAATTGAGACAACTCGAAAACTGTTATGCTCTCGGAAACACCAATATTTATTGAAAAAGAGGTGTACATGGGTCCAGAGTCATCATCTAAGATCTGAAAGTGATAGCTGATATATCTGGCTGCTGATTGTGGCATCCTGAATGATTTAACTGATTTTCAGAGATCATTCCAAGATTTGACATTGGAGCCCACGTGCGGAAACTTGGGCCATATTTGGCTGTCCAAAACGGTCCAAAGCAGGAGCCCAAACCTCACCCTCCTTCATATCACATTTCCCTCATCAAACGGAGCCTCTGTGTTAACTCAGGTGTGGCTGAAATGGGGAGAGATCAGAGGGGAAGACCAGGCCTCACACAAACTGTCCTTAACACTAATAATCCTCCTTTCAAAATCAACTGGAACCTTTCTTTCCAAGTGATCATTTTCTCATCATGGTTAGTTAATAATATAAAGGGTTGCCCAGTCAACCTGAATGATGACGCACTGACAAAAAAATAAACAGCCATAGTGTGTTTTTTATTAAAAAAAAACAAACCATGGAAACATGAATGGGCACAGGGACACAAGGGTGTGTCGTGCTCGCTCTCAGACAACTGCTGTTATCTTCTTATTTGTTCAAACACACTCCATTCAATGTTCTGTCCTTGCACATACATTGGCCTGAACAGGCAGGGGGAATTCCACTCCTCCTTTCCTTTTTCACTCCCCATGTAGAGGTCTTATTAATGGTGTCCGGCCCAGCTGAATGTATTTGCTCAGGTTTTTGACTGTGGCGCCCAAGATGTGTCTCAGTACAACTTAAAAGTGGTGGTTACATTTTAGGTTTTAGCCCATGAAACAAATACACAGCTCACCAGCGTTTGTTTTTCTTGTAATGAATGACTGCGTTCATTCTAACACCCACCAATCAGCGACAGGAGCATGTGGGAGACCACGCCCCTACAAAATACCCCGGCTTTTTTGTGCACTGATTGGTTAGAAATATGAATGGGCGGGGTTTCCTGTCAGCGCAGCGTCTATAAATACGAGTTAAGCATTTTACTCTGGGGGAAAAAATTAAAAAAATAAGGACTACAGTCTGGAAAGAGTCTGGATCTCACTGTTGAAATTGCTTAACAGTAACTCTGTGGATTAGTCTTTGCAGACTTTTTGAATATACATATATATCTGTTTATAGATATAGATAGGTGTATATAGTCTTCGTCCAGTCATGGTATTTCTGGTCTACCTGACCACAGTGACAACAGCCGTCATCACGCAGGTAAGACTGACACAGCAGCGCTTGATCTAAATGCTGCCCACTTTTGCACTCTTTCAAGCGTTTATCAGAACTGTTTAGATTATGAGGGAAACTAATCAGAATTGAATGAAAAATGGTCACTGAAAGATATAATCATGTAAAGATATATATAGGTGTAAACATAAAAAATATATATATTTATGCTAGGATAAAGCTGAAAGTTACTTCGTGAAAGGCCAAAAACTCATATTGCCAAGTTAAGAGTAGCTGTGATTGCAGCTGGGTCAACATGAGCTCAGGTGGGATCATCATTTTAGTGCTGTGTTGGCATTATCAGGAACAAACCCAGTCTTCCAGTCAAGCTGTACCAGCAGCATGTCTGCTCACGCCCTCCTGTTTTTAACCGTGTCAACATGTTGATTCCAACCAACTGAAAAGAGCTGTCTATGACGGCTGACCTGGCAGCGCCTGATGTCTGCCTCTGCTCCCCTTCAGGTGATGGCTAGCTGCCCAGCCGTGTGCGAGTGCTCCGCAGAGACTCTGATCTGCCCTCCGGGCGTTAGCTTGGTGCCAGATGGATGTGGGTGCTGTAAGGTGTGTGCGGCACAGCTCAACCAGGACTGCAGCTCCTTGAAACCCTGTGACCACCACAAAGGGCTGGAGTGTAACTACGGCAACGATGTGACGGTGGCCTGGGGTATTTGTAGAGGTGGGTCGTTGGAAAGGTAAAACCGCTTATTTCTGTGGCCAGTATAGTAGCATACAACAACTCCATTGATTAGATCTTGTAACTTTACACATCTGAGAGTGGGTATTTTAACGAGTGAGTGTACAATAGCAGTAGCGGGGAGTTTCAGAGGTAAAAACACTATATCCATCTGCATCGTGCCAGTGCTGCCCCACTAACTATGAATAGCTGGTGACAAGGTGTCTGTCGCTTCCTGACTGACCTTTAAATCTTAATGGTCTTTTGCGAACTGCGGAATGCAAAGTGTGGCAGTTAAGTCTGAAAAACTCAAATGAAATCCATTACATTCTTCCTCTTTTGATGGAATATTGGTCATCACAAGGGTAAGAGAAGGAACTGTGCTTAGATTCTAGTTGTAAGGTAAAATGTCTTTTCAGCCAAGTCGGATGGACGCACGTGTGAGTACAACGGCAGGATTTACCAGAACGGGGAAACGTTCCGAGCTGGCTGTAAACACCAGTGCAGCTGCGTCGACGGTGCAGTTGGCTGCGCTCCGCTGTGTAACAACAAGCTGCCGCCGGCCTCTCACTCTTGTCCGTACCCACACCTGAGCAGGATTCCAGGACAGTGTTGTCTCAGTGTGGACTGCCACAAGGACACATGGCGTCTCCTACCTAAGCATCAGGTTTTTCTTTGCATTTTTATAATCATGACTAAAGGTTAATGACCAGTGGCCTCTGACTGGATCCCAGACTGGGACCAAAACCTAGGAAAATCTCATAATTGACCCTGTTTCACATCACAGGCGCCTCCGACAGGAGAGCTGCCCAGGCCTCGGATCCAGCAGGCAGAAAACGGGCTGGACAGCGACCACATGGAAGTCAAATCCAGCGGCTGGGAAAGCGAACGTGGTTATAAACACCTGCCGTGTGAGACGCGCTGGCTGCTGAATATTTCCTGACCAGGAAAAAGGACTCAAATTGCAGTGCAGCGGTTGATTGGTGAGTGATTTAATGTGACATCATCCATCTGACAGTGTGGAACCACTTGAAGGACAGGAAGTGTCTGATCCAGACCACCGAGTGGACCCAGTGCTCGCGCAGCTGTGGAATGGGCATTTCTTCTAGAATCACCAACAAGAACCCACAGTGCAAGCTGGAGAGGCAGACCAGAGTCTGCACCATCCGGCCGTGCATCGGCGTCACTTTCCCCTCCAAGGTGAATCAAACATGAGGTCATCCTTCAAATATCTGTAAAACCTCACAGTGGAAGCTAGATGATTTTGCGACTAGAAAGAAGTTCTCTTACATTTTTCCACGCTTCCAGTTCTCTGTTTAAAGAGTTAAAGCAGAAAATGCCCAGAACCCAGCTATAACCAGAGTTTAAAGGCAGAGATTATCTCAGTGGTACTTTTCAGGAAGCTCTATATCCAGTGGGAACTCTATGGTACAGAATTACTCAACAGTGTTTTGGTGGCAGCCAGGCGCCTTTTTAAATATAGTTCCCCACCCCCAGCATTCCTACCAAGCAACTGTCCACAGCTAGGCCCTGTCTGTGTACTCAGGAGGCCAGGAAAACATCAAGTCTATATCTGTCCTCCTGTTGGACACAAACTGAGAGCCTGTTACCGGGCTCTGATGCCTCAAGGCCTCGAAGGTCATCAGATGTCAAAGCCGTTAGCTGAAAAGGTCACTCAACTTTTAAACAGCTAGTCATGATGATAACAAGTCTACTTAACCAAAAGCAAGTCTGGACCCAAGTAGGCTTCTTGTGATGTGATGCTAAAGAGAGAAATGACTTCTAGTTGTTTATTAATAGAAACACCGACACTGTTCTCTTTGCTTTCAGAGAGGGAAGAAGTGTTCCCAAATCCATCGGGCCCCAGAACGCATCCACTTGTCCTACGGGGAATGCCAGAGCGTCCGCAGGTACCGACCCAACCACTGTGGCACCTGCACAGATGGACGGTGTTGTTTGCCACGGCGCACACGCACGGCGTCCGTAAGCTTCGTCTGCCCGAATGGCGAGCGGTTCCAACGGTCGGTCATGTTCATCCTGTCGTGTAAATGCAGCAGCAACTGCAGCCACCTGAACGAGGTGGCGCTCTCGCCACAGTACTGGATGTACGGAGACACGCACACCTTCACAGACTAGTGATGACAACGTTCGCTTTTAATTACTTTAATATGATTAGGTCAACTTTGTTGATGAAGTTAGAAGACTAGGGGCTTTTGTCCTCTGGCTCCAGGTGGATAAAGACCACAGGCACCCAGGCCGGGCCGCCTCGGATCAAAACCCTAAAGGCAATCTCTTTATTGTAGTATTTCTAACTGGAGCAGTGTTTACACCTGACTACTTCTGTTCAAGCAGACACAGGGCTTAAATTAGAGCCCCAAAGTACCGCTGGACTTCCTCCACTGAGAACTAAGTGCTGGATCAGGTGTTGAGGATTTCTCAGACTGTCAGATGAACTCGAGGAGCCAAGCAAGAGCACTTTTATCAAAAGTACCACCTTCCAGCCGACCTCATGCAGGCAGTCAACAACGCACTGTTGCCATTTAAGTCAACTTTTTGCATTTTAAAACAATCTTTTTATGGAAAATATTTTTTAAGGAAAGAACTCTTATGGGACTTTTTTCCACTAAAGGTAGAACATTTAAAGCCTCAAACTAAGGACCAACTCCATCCATCCAGACCCAGTCCTCGTGAGCTGCAATCCAGTCGTGTTTTCTGTCCTACCCTACAGAAAAGGTGAAAACGTCTACCTGGTAAAACAGAAAACTCTCTGGACTCTGCTGAACCTGTCTTAGCAGGCTTTACACAACCCTATGAGAGAATTTATTTAGGATATATAATCTGGATTAAAAAAGGTTTCGAAAAAGGTTTCTCTACAACTACTGTATTTCTGTGTGAAATAAGCAGCTTTAAATCTTACATTTCATATAAGAAATTCAAGATTTTATTATTACTCAAAGAGGTTCAAACTTATTGTGTTCAAACTAGGTCTGCATCCTCTGCTATTGAGAGTAGTCATCAATAATTGCCATATCATTGTACAACACCCAATAAATGTTGAATAACATAAAAAATTAAAAACAATTAGACCATCAAATAAGGTATAAAAACTTTATTCAACCAAAACAAAATCTGGTTTTAACAAAGGATACACTAAACACTAAACCAGGTTGCAAACATTTATGGTGGGAAGGGGAATTATGGGAAGTATGGTCATTTTTCTTTTAACTAAAACATGGAGCACACGACACCCTCAGTGGTACATCTCTTCACTCATCTGGACTGTTCAACTGCAAAAAAAAAGGCAAAAAAAAATTATGCCTCAAGATCATTAATCATTTACATATGATTGCTTCAGTTCAGCCATCAAGATATAACAGTGAAACCTTTGAACCATCATTGACTTTGCAATACTGGTTCTTTCATTCACATGTACATGCGATTAAGCAGCACTGACGTGCATGTGAGCAGACAATAGTAATGGAATGATTAGTATCAGTTACTTAAGTGTTGATACTGTGGCTGTGTATTTTATCATTAACATTTTAATTTAACAAGCACACGTGTAATCACATTTAAACGTGAGCCATTTTGTAAAAAATAACTTACTGTAGGAGGAGATATCAATCTCCTCTGGCAGCTCTGCTACGTTGACCTCGAAGCGGTCCTGAACATCATTCAGGATCTTCGCGTCATTCTCATCGGACACAAAGGTGATGGCCAAGCCTTTGGTCCCGAATCTTCCAGCGCGGGCGACCTAGGAAGCAACAACACAATGAGTGCAGTCAGGCTTTTAAAGGATCAGAAGACTGAATGCTAATTGTCAGTAGCTCGCATACATTTTTTTTTGAAGAAATACATATAAAATAAGTAAATAAAAATGCTTTCTAGCAAGACTGACTCTGTGAAGGTATGTGTCAGAATCCTCTGGCATGTCATAGTTGAAGACAATGTTGACTCGCTCGATGTCCATTCCTCGGCCAAACAGGTTGGTTGCGACAAGGATCCGCCTCTGGAAGTCCTTAAACTGCTGGTACCGAGATAACCTGTGGGAAGACAAGGATAAAACTAAATTCTTCATGTACATCTTCCTCTAACTTAATATGCAAATTACTGTTTACCTACCTTTCCTCTTGTGCCATGCCCCTATGAATTGCGATGGCAGGGAAATTCTGCTCCACCAGCAACTGGGACAGAGCAACACAACGCTGCACTGTTTTCACAAAGATAACCACCTAAAAAACAAACCAAAAGTTACAACACAGAAAGAGTGCAAACAGAGAGAAATTCAATATACAAATGATGTTTTTTGTTGAAAAACTTAAATGGAAAAAGCATAAAAACAGTCGGTTATGCAGTCAATTTCAGCCATACCTGATTGAACTCAAGAACATCAAGCAGGTCAAAAAGCTTCCGGTTTTTCTCGCTGTCCTTCAACTTGCAGTAATACTGCTGCAGACCATGTAGTGTTAGCTTGGTCTCATCATCGACAAAAACCTCCATGGGCTATAAAAGAGAAGCAACTATGTTATTCTCACACTCTTGCAAACCAAAACACTATTTTAAAGTGTGCCAAAACAAAGAAAAATTACAAAAAGACAAAGCATTCCTCCACACACATGAAATGTAAATGCTGAATTGTGTTCTCCTAAACTGCAGCAGAGACAGGAAGGCTGACTGTCCTGACCATGCTAAATGTGCCCAGGAGAATCAGTTTCACCCTCTTATATGGCCACTTATGACACCAACAGCCACAAGTGGGCAAAGCTTTGAGGGATTTAATCTACCATCCCTAAAGAAAACAGAATCTTGATTGGCCATAGGTTAAAAACAAACAAACAAAAAAAAAGTAAGAGTCCACACTTATTGTTATTGCACTTCCACACTAAAGTACAGTGTCTTCCATGAAAACATCAGATTTTCTTGACATTGACTCACATCTTGCATGAACTTGCGGCAGACTGGGCGGATGTCCTTGCTTAGAGTTGCACTGAACATCATCACCTGCTTTTCATGGGGTGTCATTCGGAAAATTTCCTGGACATCTCCTCGCATATCTAAACAAAAACAATGGCAGAATGAAAAAGACAACTGATTTAATACTTCTTCTCCCATTTGTTATTAACCCCTACTTAATTAAGCAATCCCCTAACTCACCCAGTTGCTCCAGCATCTTATCACACTCATCAAGAACAAAGTGTTTGATGTTCTTCAAACTGAGGGTCTTCTGGAGGATGAGTGCGCGCATACGCCCAGGAGTTCCAACAATAATGTGAGGGCAGTTCTTTTTCAGGACCTCCTCATCCTTCTTGATGGTCAGGCCACCAAAGAACACAGACACCTTGACAGTGGGCATGTACTTGGAGAAACGCTCATACTCTTTGCTAATCTGGAAGGCCAGCTCTCGAGTGTGGCACATTACAAGGACAGAGACCTGGAACAAAATAAGGACATCCATAACTTTATGTTTGACAGTTTTGTCTTGGGTAAACAAACACAGGTTATGGGAAAATAAGCTTTTTAATTAACAAATATCTCACCTGACCATCCACTGGTTCTATCTGCTGCAGGGTAGCCAGAACAAACACTGCCGTCTTCCCCATACCTGACTTTGCCTGGCAAAGGATGTCCATGCCCAGTATAGCTTGAGGAATACACTCATGTTGCACTACAATTTAGAACACATACAATATTTAAAAAGTGAATCTACATCATAGGACTCTAGCAGACCCCTGTGACCCATTTATGGATAAAACAAGTACAGAAAATGGATGGATGGGTCTACGTCATGCATAACTCAACAGGATAATTAGAAAAATCCAAAAATGTTAGTCACCTTCTGAAGGATGCTCAAAGCCACAGTCAACAATGGCCCGGAGCAACTCTGGTTTCAGGAGAAAGTCTCTGAAGCCAGAGCTGTGAATGGATACATAGGACCCTTTAACCTCCTTCTTTGCCTGGGTCCCACTCTCTGGAGCTCCCTGGGGCTCCTCATCTTCTTCATAATCCAGAAGCTCATTGTCAACGTCGGTTTCAGCCATCTGTGAAGAAATCGTTCTGTATCAAAATATTCTGCGAAAGCCCAAATTATAGCTTTTCTATAACTATCTGTTTATAGACGAACAGACCCCACGCGGCTTTGAGAAAAAAACAAAAAAAACAACAACTTTGCTACAAGGAATATAAGCAAACATATCTGAATTGAACGAATAATCAGTGAATTTGTGAAACCTGGATTTGTATTCCCAGAAGTTTGATCAGGAATAATAGCGAAGCGACGAGTCTGGCTCAAAGACCATTAGGTAAGCGCTAGCAGGCCGCAGACACGACCCGTATAACAATGAATTAAAAAAAAAAAAGACTGGTCTGAGGAGGGAAGCATTATTCCAGTGTTTTAATCTAGAATTGTACTGACTTGTATTCAAGTTATGATATGGCTTTTACGAGCACGCATTAGGGCCGAAATACCCCTTATAACCGAATGCGGTTGCAAATACAAAATGGACGCCATTTATTCTTGATCATTCAGCTCGTGCAAGCTAGCGTCGTTAGCTAGCGTAGCATTTTGAAATTGGTTTGCGAATTCGGCTACATTTCACAAACTCTACGGGGTCGTTATCATATGATGCGATAAGGACACTCAATTTATACGGGAAAATCAGCCAAAACATTCTGTTAAAAATAACAAGAATGAAGAAAATGGTGGGGAGAAAAAAGCTCATTCAACAGGAAGCTAATGTAAATGCGGACAGCGTGTTCGCTGAAATAAAACAAAGAGCTTACTTGATCGATTCGGCACGGTATATAAACGATATTCTATAACTCAACTGTATAACTGATACAATAAATCTATATTTTACGCACAATTCAAATGCATTACATTAATTTACCTTGTTTGCTGTAAAATTGTACGTCCCGCCGATGTGACTGCGTGAGGTCGACAATACCGGGCCGAGCGTCTTCTTCGTGGATCAACTGCCGCCGGTCCACTATGTGCTCGATTCTGCCACCTTACGATAGATCACGATTATCACATGACTTCCTGGCTACTTGTTTATCTTTCAACATCAAGCCATTAGCTTACTTCAAAAGCAAACAACTATAACAGCTCATATTTTCAGCAAGTGCCGAGCAAATATATTAATACACAAGAAAAAGAAAAAAATCGAGCACCTAGAGACAATTCTGGTTGTAAAAGACGCTATACAAATAAATGTGTGTGTGTGTGTGTGTGTGTGTGTGTGTGTGTGTGTGTGTGTGTGTGTGTGTGTGTGTGTGTGTGTGTGTGTGTGTGTGTAAAATCTCTCACAACATTTTTTTTAGCATTTATAACATTGTCCAATTTTATTGTAAATTTTCCCATTTTTTTACCTTGAATTATTACTCTTACATAACTTACTTTTTGGAAAGCAATAGAACCAGATCTGTATATACAGTGTGACCACACGATGGCGCTATAAAACAGTTGCACTGAGCAGTCCCAGTATGCGGACTGGTAAAGAAGCTGCGTGCTGTTCTCTAGGATGGGGATTCTGATAATGTCCCTTGACTTCTTCGTGGTTATAGAAGAGTACAGTTCCAGGATGGAGGCTCTGGATTTTAGCAGTACTGCAGTCTGTCCCTGTCCTGCTATGTGGCTGCTCTAAATCACTCAGTGAAGGAGGTGCACAGAACAGACTCGATTAGGGAACTGTAGAATTGAATCAACAGCTCTTGTTGCAGGCCATGCCGCCATGTGTTTGTTTGTTGTTGCTGTTGTTGTTTTTGTACATAGAAATGTACATATTTTCTTTTACTAATGCACTTTATGTCAGAAACAGCTAGAGATGTAAAAACATTTATATTAGGAATCTACTGAAAACTCAAAAACATGAAAATAAATGTATGCACAAAAAATGATGCAGAGTATAAGACACATGAGTCAATGGACCAGTGAACTGAGAGAAAATAAACATTTTAAAGGTGTTTAAATGGGGACAGATGTTTACAACATGTAAAGTGTTGTGTTCACATTGGAAATAACCATCAGCTGACGAAGTTCCTCTCTTGCGTCAGAAAAAGCAGATATGTTACAGATAGAAAATTCCATGTCTAAAGAACAAGATGACAAGATACTCATACTGTTGGTTTAGTTAATCATCAGTTTAATAATAGAAAGAGATAACCATGATCACTTAAAAGAAGAACAGTCTGTAAAAGGTAGTGAAGAAGGATAGATATACTGAGAGGCAAAGAAAACTAATTACCAACCCGATCACTGGTTTCTCTTTTAATGTAAATAAATACATAAACTTTGTGTCTGCTGAGAAGAAGAAAAAACGCTTTTTTTTCACATGGCGTAAAAGCTTTAATACAATTTTTGGTGCATAAAGACAACAGTACCGAACAACATAAAAAGTAGAAAAATAAGTTCATACCTTAAAACTATACAGCCTAAAATACATTTTAGACTTCTCTTCGTACATTTGCAGAATGCCGCATATGTATAGCTTATCAAAATATATTTTTCAAAATGCAAAATATATTGATGGTCTCAAAAAGTGCAGCCAAATACTAACAACAACAACAACAACAAAAAGCTTATACTTGAAAACTAAGACATACAATGTGTTGCCTTTTTTCTCTAAATATGGAAACAGCAAAAGAAAAAAAAAAGTGTCACAGTGAGGCTGCTCATTTTCAATTCAATTGAACAAAATAAATATTATTTTATTACCAGTAAATTGTTCTCTAGTTTCTAATCAGTATCAGGCTGGTTGTCTTGTCCTTCTCCCATGAACTTTTAACAGAAAATATATTACATTTCATCGTTGATTATGCGCACAGAAAAAGGTGCAATAAAATAGACAATTCTATTTTTAAACAAACTGTAACATTAGCTAATTGAATACATCAATAGGAAGAAATGATGATAGTCCCGGACAGTTTGACAGCAGTTCAGATAAACAATATTTTACACCAGTGCTAAAGCACACTGCACCAGTGCAAACTAAGTGTATGTTCTGTACAGCCACAAGTGATCAAAAATATCACCTATTTTGTTAACAAATGAAGAGGAAATGAAATATAATTGCTGCGCTGTGAAGCATTTGCACCTTTCTTCTTTTTCATTACAGAGCATGCCTATCTTTATTTTTAATAGAAAGTTGATATATACAAGACAACAATTACTTGTGCTGGTATTTCCCATGCAGAATGTCCACTGGATGCCTTAATAACCAGTGGCTAAAAAAAATTATTTTCTGTCTCATTCTGACATGAATACAGTTTCTGCTGAAGTTCTGACACATGAAGAGGAGTTTTTCTGTCCCTTTCTCTATGATGTGCACGTTTATAATATGACTTTACTTGAAAATAACAGTTTACCTCAGCGAAACAGCATAATTCATTGGGAATATGTCGTGAGTCATCAATAATTAAAATAAAGTCTGAGGTATCTTGTAAAATTCCTGACTGATAATGCAAATGAGGATACAGCAAGTGGACTTGAAGGGTCAAGCCATCGATCCCTTTAGCTACCTTTGATTTCATTCTGCCAACTACACTGAATTTTGATCTGATTATTTTACATCTTCCTTCTTTTTGCACATCAATACTTAAACATCACTCAGTCACGCTTATGCTGTGAGGGTGACAGATGGGCGCTATATTTCTAAATGTCTGATATGAATAAATAATTATTTTAATTATTTGAAATGATCCAAACCTCTGAACTATTTTACTTCCCATTTGTTGTACAGTAAAAGGTGGACTTAAAAAATTAAATGCTTCATATTTGTGATTGTCCTGTGGTCTGCCCACTCCGAGAAGCCTAAATGATCAAAAAGAGAACCAAAAAAAAACCAAAAAAACTAGATCAGACAACAGACTTGAAAACAAGGTTTATCTCCTGACAAAAGTACAATTTTAATTTGACTCGGTTTGAACGAACGTGTGCAGTACTTACCTGTGACTGACTACTGGTAGGATTAGTACTGCTGAAGTCAGAGTATCTCTTCTTCTGTGACGTGCAGATACAGGAGAGAAAATGGGCGTACTCCTCTCTTACCTGCGAGCAAAGAACAAAAGACAAAGGACAACATGCATACAGGTCGAGAGTGTAATTCCCAGTAAAAGGTATCCAGTAGCTGACCACCACTCAAAGCTGTACCTGTTTGGACAGAAGGCAGTGCATGAGAAAGACTAGTGCTCCCTGCAGGCTGTTGAGGATGGTGAAGATATATGCTACAACAATGGCGTCCTTCTGAAACAGGAAGGCTCCGAACACCCACATCAGACCCAATATACATGTCTGGGCTATAGCAGTCACTGTGAAAGCTCTGGAGAGGAAACAGAAGACGGGAGGGTGGAGATAAGACAAAGAACTGAAAGCCACAAATAATTGATTTAATACTTTAGTATCATATTAGGACCTGAAATCCACTTATGTGGGTCAAGGAAGAAAAAAATTGTTCTCTCAAAAATCAGATAGAGGAGAAAGAGTACTAATTCACAGATCTCCAAAATGCAAGTCAGAAGAAGGTTTTTGTTTCACTTATTCTTTCTGTTTCTTCATGACAATTGAGCCTGTTTTTGAGTTTTATAGTGTCTTGGGCTCTACACTATAGGCCCATACTGAAGATAGGTTTTATACTGTAGATAGGTTTTATACTGTGAATATGTTCATACTGTATTTATTACTTGTTGCACTGTTGAACCGGAGTTGCACCACAATTTCATTGTACCATACAATGACAATAAAAGCATTCTATTCTATTCTATTCTATTCTATTCTATTCTATTCTATTCTATTCTATTCTATTCTATTCTATTTTTATGCAGATAAATAGGTCTGGGTTAAATTATCCCGAGTCACAGTCAACAGCAAAAAAACAAAACAAAACGAAAAAAAAAACGAGACTGACTTAATCTTGTGTAGATTGGAGAGGTCTGGATTCAGGCTGGTGAACTTCTGGGCGAGCCTCCAGACAGTGATGATAAAGAAGAAGGCATTGAGGATGATAATGAAACACACGGGGCCAAAGAAGCTCCAGATGAGACCATCTTCCAGGGACAGCCAGCAGCTGGTTAGGAAGAAAGAAGCTGCTGTGATGACTGGTTTTCCTTTACATCACAGGTGTGCAACACACTGATGACGCATCAAGTTTCAACACGTGCTGTAGCACCTACTGCTGCTCTGTGCCGTATCCTGTTGTTCTAACGCTGGCAGATATGATGACAATAACCAGGGGAATCCCATAACCAGCCACATACAAGTAGAGAGGCCGGATTGTTGCATTGAAGACCTGAACCACCATGCGGTACAGCTGGACTCCTTCCAACAACATCCACACAAAGACGGCCAAGAAGAAGAAGTGGAGCATCACTGCGACAAACCTGCAGCCACCCTGTCAGAAGAGCAACAACAGGAAGAAGCCTTTTCACGCGTGTCAGAAGCACAGCAGGAACTTGAACCTGTTGATGGCTCTGTCCAAAAACAAGGCTTCAGTGTTTGAAAATTCAATGTAATCGCTTTAAAATGACTCCCTTTAAGGCCGTCTGCTGATGCGAAGCCACGGAGTGCCTGTGCACGGTCTTACCACCGGTGAAGTTTGTGAGATGCCAGCGAGAAAGAAGAGGTCAGCGATGAAGAGGCAGACGCACAGGTGCAGGTGGATGGTGGTGCGGGTTCCTTGGATGGAGCGGCAGAACTTAAACGTCAGGATGCAGAGCGCGAGGCACAGCAGTGAGATGGCCAGCCCGATCTGGGTCACCATCTGGAGCCCAAAGGTGTGCTGGTAGAGAGAGCATGATATTTAAATCCTTTCTGTCAAATTAGAAGGTTTTTTTTAGCAAACAGCAGTAAGTGGTTCTAACCGCCTCTAACCACAGTTCTGTTTTTTGTTTCTGAGAGGACTAATTCAGTCCATCCGGTGAAATCTTTTTGCGGTCCAAACCATGTACCCTCGCCCTCAACCAAACAGCCCAGAGGCCTGTCATCACACTTACACCCCATCACACTCACACCCCAAACTTCTGTTTCTCGCTTGTAACACCAGTGTTGAGTGTTAACACACATTTTAAAGTTACCACTTGTACCAAATTGACTCTTTACTCACCTCTATAGGAGCAAGCGCCATCAGCACAGCAAAGCTGCTGAGATGGAAACATTTACACACTGTGTGTGTGATGTTGGAGGATTCTTGAAAGCAACCATCAGGGGACCAGGTGCCTCTTTCACTCCAGTAAGCACAAGTATACGTCACCCCAGAAGTCTTCTTCATGTCCTGTTGAAGGAAACAGTTCTCTAATTGTAAATTGCTCTGCTTTAATTTGTTGATTTTCTTTTTTTGATTAAAAATACAGTGATTGTATGACTGGTGTTTGTATGTTCTCTTACCTGCAGGTGTCTGAGGGTGATTTTGACAGGGTGGCTCAGGTTCCCAGTCGACGGGTTGGAGACGACAACAGACACAACTCTGGAGAACACCTGAAAAACACGGTCCTCGCTGCCGCTGCCCTGGAGCTCCTCAAAGGAGCGCTCAAATGAAAGGTTGAGGTTTGTATAGCTCAACAACGCAGCCAGAGCAAAACCTGCCGGAGGGAAAAATGAATGTGAAGGTTTGACGCACTGCACGTTTACAGGCTGGGTGAGGGAAAGAGAGGTTTACCGGGGTAGGCTCCTGTCCCCGCTGCTGTTGCCCAGTCAGTGACCACTGTGGCGTTCTCTGTGCTCAGGCGAATCACCCCAGTGGGCGAGGTCCTTCCCCTCTGCACTGCAATCTCAGCCTCTACTTGATTGTGCAACATGTTAGAAATGGCAGAGTTCCACGCAAACACGTTAAAATCTGTGAGAATGACCCGTGGAGGAACACTGCTGTGGCTTTCAGCACATTTACCTGTCTCCGTGGTGTCTAACTTGGTGAGGTTGTGTGTGAGCTGGGGCCCAATGAGCATGATCGCATCTTCCATAGCCACAAGAAAGTCAGTCACATCTTGACTGTTGTCCAGACCACCGGTGGACAGGACTGACTCCATCGCCGTGAAAAGCCTCTAGAAAAGATGACAAAGATAGGGAAATGAAAAAAGCAGATTTAAAAAAAAAGAGTTTTTGAGTCTTTAGTTGTGTCTGCCTGCTCCTCTGACCTCCAGCAGAGTCTCTCCGTCATCTTCTACAGGCCTTCCATTGGCATTCGAGAGAGTCAGACAGTTGCTTCTCATCATTGACTTAATGTTAGCCAGACCTGGAAATGACTGAGAGAGAGACAGACAGTCTACAAGAGGTTAATATATTCTATATGCTGGTGATCATTGCAGCATATGCACGGTTTTGTGCAGCTACTAAACTCACAGGCCTCGAGCTGCTGTCAGTGCTGAACCTGTCACAGTTGAGTTCTACATAAAGAAAAACAAACATTAAGTTAGTTAAGAGCGACTTCTAGGTATCTATTGAAAGCAAGTTATTGTTTGCCACGCAGGACCTGCATTAAATGTGCCTGCAGACAAAAACGGAGCAGCAACTTGGATTAAAATTATTGTTTAATTCCAAATGAAGAACAAATAAATGAAAAATGATTTTCCTCTGCGGAGGCATGCCTGCACTGGCTTCAAAACATGCTAAGCTGGATCAACTGCAAGAAGATATGAATGTTCTTTAGTGACTTTAACCGGCAGCTTTTCCAAGACGCGCCAAACTGCTGCTGAGTTGAAAGCCGAGCGAACAGTCTGAAACACGATACGGACGGAGAGAACTCACTTGAACACGGGGTCCTTTCCCGTCCATAATTGGTGTATCCATTTTGACATGTGCACCAATAACTCCCATTTGTGTTGTCACAACTCCCCTGAGGGCCACACAGGGGTTCTGGATTGGAACTAGCATCAGCACATTCATCTATGTCTGTGGGCAGAAGACAATTTATGAATGCACAGAAAAAATGTTCCTCAGGCTGAGTCCTTCATGGCTGCCAAAGTCAGCAAAGGGGAATTATGGATGGGTAAGAGGCAGCTCTGGAGCAGGGAGTGGGAACAGTGGGTGTCTGATGAGCACGGGTACTGGTCAGGTTCCGTTCTTTCATGATGATGTGGACGTTCTCACCTAAACAGGGGTGACCTGTGATGTCTTTGGTGTATCCATGATGGCAGACACACGTGAAGTTCCCAATCAAGTTATGACAAGTTCCACCAGAACCGCAGGGGTTGACCGGTTCAGTGCACTCGTTGTGGTCTGAGAAGATAAGTACAGTTCAACACACACACACGCACATACACACACACACCCACACACGGACATGGACACGTACCTAGGCACTGTCCATCAATCCCTGTGAAGTTCTGTTTTCCTAAACTGTGTTCGTAACCAGGATTACACACGCAGTAATAACTGCCAATGGTGTTCACACATGTTGCCAGCTCCTTGTCCTGACATCGATAGTCATTTTCAGAACACTCATCCTCATCTGCAGGTCAAGAGACATGAAGCAGAGATCAGTAACATACACGGATGTGAGACCTGTAAGATTATTGAAACAGATAAACAGAGTCAGAGGCAGCAGAGGTCCACCAGACAGTGAAGAAGCAGAGATATGGGGGAGGTTAAAAAAAAGAAAAGGATCGTTACCATCACAGTCACCGTTGCCTTCACTGTCACAAGAGAAACCTTGTCCCAGCATGCACAGCAAACCTGTGGGGGGGAAAGAACGTGCGTTTAGTTTCAACACAGTTGCTGAAACATCCATTGCATTAACCGCAGTTCTCGAACGTTTCTCATTTCTCAAATCTTTAAAGATTCATGTCAAAACTGATATACACAAATACTCTATACACTGAATATACTTTCTCATGTGAATATTTACATTGGCTCTGTTAACATAAATACAAAAGAGAAACGTAAACTTGTTTATTACTGAAAAGATATTTGTTGAATTGTGTTGGCATGAACTGCAGAATGTCTGAAACCAGCAGAATTATTTATTACTTTGTTTACAACTGTGGTCCTCACAGAGCAACAAGACTTTTTTTTTTTTTTTAATTTACCAAAAAGATGCCTTTTTCTGTTAATTTACAGTATTGACAAACACAACAGATGTGTGCGGGGCACATTTTTCAACAAATGCGTCACTTTTAAGAATAGATTAGATTAAGATAACTGCAGCTCAGCACGATGTCAGCTGAAAACTGTCCCACAGCTGACACCAGATGGGGAGAAGCGGGCCGCTTTCACACTGTGTGACCTGTCCGATTTTATGAACAAATGACAACACAGAAACGAAGCCTGGAAATGCACAAAGGGGGGTCTGTGTGCTCAGCTCACAGCTGACTTCCATTCATTTGTGAGCTCATTGAAAGCTCTTATTTTTCCCTGTCTGATTGCGCTCCCACACAATGGAGGCTGCAGGACTGCAGACGTGACCGACAAACCCAAAGCGCTGCCCTCATTTTCTACCAAATATCACAATCCTTCCACCCCAGTTTGTCTTCGATGCCCTTGCGTCTGTGTCTTGTGTGAACATTGTTACGATAAAACTTGTAACAGCAGCAACAAATTTGCAAAAACGACCTTCATTGTGATCTATACGAGGGTGTTTATGTTATATCACTTTATACCTTTTATTTCAATAGGCTAACTATAATAATCCCAAAGAGATGCAGTTTTTTAACACTGTGGCTGATGCAGCGTTTACATATTCTTACTACATATATAACATATGTGCGTGATGGACCACTCACGCATATCCTAACACTAATAATGTCGTCATTTGCATTCACAATGGAAATATGTTAGGTCAGGTGTAAATATTTAGCAAACTGTATTCTGCTTGACATAAAATTAAATAAAATACACAGAAGTCACTCTTACAAATGCGTAATTTTACACTGTGTAGATGTAAAGGTAGAAAACCTGGTGTATTTTGAGATACATCTTTTTTCAGTCTAAATATATAAAAAAATAATTAGAGCATTAAAAAACTCTTATTTTTGACTGAAATAGGAATTTCATCTGTTTTTTTTCTTGAATAGTTGTGGTTGTTTTTTACATTGAAATTGAAAGTAAATGAAGACTAAATTCCAAAGTTACATTTACATATTCATGGTTATTTTCTGTCAGAAAACCACCTTTCACACAAACAAATTACAGCAACTTCTTTCGTAGTGAAAATTGTACAAATGACTTCCCCTTAATGATTGCACGGTGACCTCATGGGTTCTGTTCTGACTTTCTGAGCAGCGTTTCCCAGCCGCCCTGAGGTGTAGCTCTAAATACAGCTGGACTTGGCAGAAATAATGGCAGAAATACAATAATATATGTTGGAGACGTTAACTAATTCCATATACTCTACTGAGCTGATGGGCAGAAAGCGATAGTGACAAACCGCAAAAATAAAAAAATAAATGTTGAACTAAAAGACAAAACAAGAAGTTTAGCAACTGTTATCTGAACTTTCTAATATTCTCTAATATATTCTTTATTTAATTCTTAGCACCTTTAAAATACACACACACACACACACACACACACACACACACACACACACACACACATTTGTTGGTAGACTTACCAAAAATCAGCAGCTCTTTACAGAATCCCATGTCAAAAACAGTACGTCCACACAAACTCCGGCAGAACTATGAATTAAGATCTTTGTGAGTCTGACTAATGTCCCCCAATAAGACACGTGGTTCTGGTCCCAGGGATCGACCAGGCTCACAGTTAGCCTTTCCAAGAGATGAAACTAAAGGCTTTTGGATCAGAGGTCCAGCAAATCCACTGAGAAGACAAGAAAAAGCCTAAAAGCTTTGTGAGAAGCTCCTCTGTGTGGAAGAAGAACTGAGTCAACCTTCAGCTTCTGTCTCTCAGGCTCTCCGTCTGCCTCCTCCCTGCCCTCTGATTCACCATCCCCTCCCCAGTCCTCCCTTTCACTCTTGTGTGCCTCCATGACGTCACTCTTCCGTGCTCTTTTCTGTCACTCTGAATCGTTTTTCTTGCGCCGGCACCATTGCACAGACCCCTCTCCTTCTCTCTGTCTGGGGCATCGTTCACATTTCCCTTTACGCTCCATTAGGCTCCATTTCAGGAACTATTTAAGACTTTCTCAAGAAGCAGAACACGGGAGGAGGGGGATGGCAGACAAAAGGGGGCTGCTGTGACTGGCGTTCAGTCCAGCAGCTGCTGTGCTCCCTGGTTTTTGCCAGTAAGTGCTGTTGAATCCGTTCCCACTGTTGCCCCCTCCCTGCTTTTTGTCCTTCCTTCCTCCAAGTTGATCCCTTTACCCGCTTCCAGGGAGTCTGAGTATTACCAACCCCTCCTCCCAAAAACAACAAGCAAAGAAACTACATTTGAAGGCGAGATAAGTTATATTAAATTATCACTGACCACAGTGACATGGTCATAAAAAAAACAGATTTCAACAATCCAAACTTATGAGATTTACTCTCTAAGTTAGCAGTAAGTCAAGCTGAGTGCGAGCCATACAAGGAGGCTGGTGTCACTTCCATCCTAACATGTTGCAAACTCTTCTGCAGCTACTTGTGAGCTGGATTATTGTCAAAAATGGCTATTGCAACAACAAATGGCTGTCATCCTGCCAAGCTAAGGAGTTGTGTAATGATCTGAAAAATATAATCAGATGTTTTTGGAATGTCTATGTTCCGAGTATGAACCTTTCTCGTTCCAGCCCTTTCTATTTTAGAATGGTTACTAATGATGTTTATATTGAAAACCAGTTATTACTGCTGCATCTTTGAACGTTTTCATTTTTTTAAAATCATATCTTGGGGTGTGTCTCCGTATGAACTGGCTGGTAGTCTGTTTGACACTTCAAGACGCAATAAACAGCTGTTTTAACATGTTTTTTAACAGGATTTAAAACGCAGCTGTTGCAATGATGAAACGGAATGGGTTGAATCAGAGCAAAGACACGACACCCTGAAGTTGTCTGAAGATTTAGTTTGGTGTTTCGACCGTGTGGGATGACTTCGCCTGCACTGACCACTGATCTCAGAGCTGATGTGTTGTAAATCCAGTTTATCTGAAAGTACTGGGAGCAGCAAATGGACAACAGCTACCACATCATCCAGTAAACAGACGCGCAACTGTTGCCCCGCCGCAGCAGTGGTGACAGCAGGCCGGCTGCCTGTTCCCACGCACCCTCTGCTCATTCGCAGTGAGAGAAAAGCTGGTTAACGTGACCTCTTTTCCTCCCGTCACTCTCTCGGCGTCTCTCCGTCTAAATCAGAAGCATCTTGTCCACCAGAGTCATGCAGGCAGGAGCCAGACATGCGGAGACAACCAGAATGAGGCGTGTCCATCTGTCCCTGGGTTTGTGTGCGAGCGTCGGCCTGTGAAAGGAAACTGCAGCTTTCTTTCTGCTACCTGTTGATGATTTCATGTAGGAAACGTGTATTTAAATGATATCTGCCTGTTATGACTGGCAGCCATCTAAGGGGAGAATTGGAAGTAGATGATGCGCGAGAGGTGGAACGGTATTTATACGTGAGTAACAAGTAGCTGCAGGCAGCACACAGTTATGAAAGTTGCCCATACGGTTTACTTCTCTTTTATTAACTACATGTGTGCAAATGTTGAAATGATCTAAACTAGTTATGTTGCAGATACACAAAACGGCTGTCATCCATCTACAGACAATTTACAACATCGCACATGTTGCGCAGACTTTTTCCCTCTATCACATCACACGCACACACACACATTTCAGGGCGTTTGTGTGACTTCTGTTGCCTGTTTGTTTTTGTTTTGCTCTTAAACTCTAGCTGCTACTGCTACGCAACACAATCTAATCCCGAATCAACATCACAAGACCACAGTAATATTCTTCACTTTATAGAAACTTCAATTTGACCTGACCTCATGTTTGTGGTTTTATCACAACCTTGAATTATTGGTGTTTCCTATATATTAGTGTGTTTCCTTTGGTCTCTAAGCTAAAAAAAAACCTTTTTAGATAGGGTCAGCCATGTGTCCTCTCTGAGGGGAATAAATACAATAAATAAAATGGTCCTGACTTGAAAACCAAAACTGACCAATTCCAGATGATTTGTGCAAACAGGTGCTGACCCTAAATTGAGCATAATGTAATGTCATAACCAGATACACCCACCTATTTCTGTATGGAAACAGAGAGCAGGAAGGACAGTTTGGGGACAAAGACTCAGTTTCGTTGTACTGTATTATATATTACAGACATATATAATTCTGGCAAAACCAATTGTTCTGTTCTTGTGTTGAACCTCAGAAGGAAAGGTCACAAGTTGATTTCCACAAAGTACAAAAGTCTCTGTTGCTGTGGCTTCAGTCAATCTGCCGGTACACAAGAACTTCCACTTCCTGCTTTTACACCGCATGGTTACCGAATGAGCACCACCAAAACCTCTCAGTCCAAATGAATGAATTTAGTATGCAAGCACACACACACCCACACACACACACACACACACACACACACACACACACACACACACACACACACACACACACACACACACACACACACACACACACACACACAC
>BJFM01001385.1:26948-55607 GCA_016586285.1 Arothron firmamentum
ACACACACACGCACGCACACACGCACACACACACACACGCACACACACACACACACACACACACACGCACACACACACACACGCACACACACACACACGCACACACGCGCACACACCCACGCACACTTTGAGAATGAGCACAGGATGTGCTGCTTCTGCAATATGTTTATGTTGCCCAGCAACAGCCGTGCTGTTGTAGCAAGATGCAGCTGCCTATACAGATGTCAGCAGCTTATATGCAGGCATACATGTCACAAACAAGCCATTCTTTCATTTTTATTTGTGTTTAGGGGATATATCCTTAACTCAAACGTTGTTAAAGTATTATACATATGTGTGGTCATGTTAAACCATATTTAAACTTTAACACACATAAAAGTGTTATCTGTTATCTTATGTCAGTGTTACTTTGACAAGTTGTATATTAATATTTTAAAACTGTAAAAGCTAAGAACAGAAATAAGGTAAAAAAAAAAACAACAAAAAAAAAACAGTGTTGCCTTGGGTTCAACCAAAGTTCACAGCACTAGAGTGTGAAATGTGTGTTAATTTAATTTTAATTCTGAATTTCTGAATTTGCTTTGTGATCATTTTAACGTGTTAAAGCGCTCGCTCAGCCCACTCTGCAAGGACTCTTGACTTCCTGCTGTGCTGTGGTGAGACGCAGGAAGCATTCATACTGTGAAATGGTTGTGAAATGTGGTTTTAAGGTGTTGCGGTGCACCATGCCCTATGCCCTGCTTATCAGGGTTCGGCAGGTGGTAACCATGGCAACAGACTTGACAATCAGTTCAACCTCGTTCTTTCACTTCCTTGGGAAGCTCTCATCTTCCTGAATGGCCTGATTGTCCCTTGATAGTCCTGCATTGGCGTCACACAGGTCATATCCACAACCGGTCTTGATATTGGTGCAATTTTAGAAAGCTCTAATGTTCTGCTCAGAAGATTTGTAGAAAATAAATGTGTTTAAACATCCATAACATTTTCCACCTGCTGTGAGCCTCAGTATTTACATTAGCCACCATTAGAGGCCACATATGCATGTGCAGCCAGTGCTTTGTGTGTATACAGCAGCCATAAAGAACAGAGACGATCAGGGTTTGACATGATGGGACTGAGTTTTCTCTCTCAGCACAAATGTTCATTAGAATTTATAAATGTTTGCAAATGTGCCCTCTGGGATATCCTCTGTGGCGTATTTATCCCTCTCTCTGTCCGTCTGTGAAGAGAGGGGGAGGAGTGACATGACAGAGGGCAGATGTTTCCACCATAGCTTTGAAGATGGATGTACAGAGGGAGGAATGGTGCGAAGGCAGGGCGAAACCCCCTTTTTCTCCGTGGAGGCTGGGTGCTGGGTTCTTTACGAGGGAGGCCGCAGCCCCACACAGCAGATACTGCACAGCCTCAGTTCTGGCAGCCGCGCTGGAAATGGTAGCTCTTTATTCCCTCTAACTGCAGCTGTAAACTTCAAATGTCAGGCTAACACCTAATTTAGAGAACGCTGTTTTTAATGTTCCTGGAAACAGAAAACCTAAGGGTGCATTTTAAAAGCTTAGAGTTCGCAGAACCTCAGCAAGACAGACCTTTTATTGTTCACCCTCTTGAAATCTGAGATTTCGTATTTGGGAAAAGCAATAATTGACTGTAAACCACATCTGCCATTCATACCCTCTGTGTGTGTGTGTGTGTGTGTGTGTGTGTGTGTGTGTGTGTGTGTGTCTAAAAACCAGATATTGTTAATGGTGTAATATGATTAAAGCATTTGCAATGGGTCTTATTTCTGAACAGTAATATGTTGAGTTGAAAAACGCTGCCCCCTAGCGACTCGTTTTAATAACAGCTCTGACTTTCTCCTCATTAACTGCTGGTTAATGAAAGTCATCGTGTTTTTGTGGCTTTGGACATGGCTGTAAATTCAATGGCAAATTTAGAGTCAATGGCAATGAAAGAAAAAGAAAGCCTACATAAGAATTATATTTCCTTCCCAGAACAACAAGTTTCAGTTAGGACAAAGTGGATTTGACTCCGACTTCTTTTTCAAAATCATTCTCTTTATAGATTTAAAAAAAAGCTTTTTAAAAAATCTTTATTATGTGTGTAACCATGAGCCGACATGCTTTTTCTTGTTTTGTTTGTTTTCAACAGTTTTAGCAGATGACATGAAGGGAGTAAGATGGGGCACAGAGACATTCCAGATGAAGAGACTCCCACACAAATACTGGGGAAAGGTGGTCCATAGTTACAGAGAAATGTTTTCCCATCACAAACATGAGACTTTTCTTAAAAGAACACCAGACTGAATAGTTTTTTATGTCTGCGTTGCATCATATATGTGAATCTATTAAATATAACCTGATTTTTCAATATTAGAGGTCTCCTTGGATGTCTTGGCTGGTGCAAGTCCTGTGTGGATTTATGTCTGACTGGATTAGGCTGCAAAAAAACAACAGAGGAAAATGAGATTTCAAAGTCTCAGAGAAAAAGAGCATGCTCGTCAGGAATAAAGAATGTTTTTTTTAAGCATAGAAAAGAAATAACCATCAATACATGCATGTTTGATCTCTACCGCAGCTCTCCAGTGGTCAGTGGGCTCAGGTTTTATTTTGTGATCTTTATAAACAGCCAGTAAAACAATTATTGATTCACCTCTTATAATCACTTTGGCCAGTGCCTCACTGGTGCCGATGTGGTTGGAGGCCACACACTTGTACGTCCCGCTGTTGCTGGTTTTGACCTGGGCTATCGTCAGTTTTCCACCCGCTGTTGTCTCTGTTCCTGCAGGTAGACCCGGTCGGCCCACCCGGCTCCACTCCAACTTAATGGGGTGACTGCCGTGGGCCAGGCACTGCAGGCTCAGGGAGTCTCCGGGCCGGAGCTTCACCTGGTCAGGCAGGGAGGTGGCATAAGGAGGGCCTGCATGCAGGTGACAACGCTTGTTTTTGATGTGATCAGGGGCAAGATTCATGTTTGTGACTGTGCCCGCTGACTCACTCTCCACCTCCATCTGTGTGTACGCTTCGCTGTAGCCGTGCATGTTGGTAGCATTGCAGATGTACTGTCCTGAATCCTGCCGCCCCACGTCAGTCAGAGTCAAGACTCCATTGTCAACCGTGTGTTTCCACGGCAACGGGGCCCGGAGTTTGGACCAGGTGATGACAGGAGGAGGGGAGCCTGGAAAAAAAAAAACGACATAACAAAGGAGATGGGATGGAAAACATCCCAGGTGAGAGCAGAGCCTGGAGAACACCTCACCGCTAGCCTGGCACACCATGGTGACGGTGTTTCCCTCCACTACCGTCATGTCTGCGGTGCTGACCGAAGCCACCGGCGCTCCGGGCCCCCCCTCCACAAAGATCTCAACTTTGATCTCTGTTATTCCTTCACTGTTTTCTGCCTGGCAGATGTAAACCCCCGAGTCTTCTGGATGGATCACGGGCCACTGAGGAAAGACGGCCACCGATGCCTGTTAGAGCCTACCGAGGCTTGGGACACGATCCTCCATCCTGACTCCTGTACGTTTGTGTGTTTTCACCTGGATGACATTAACCCCATTCGCCTCTTTAGTAACCAGCTGCAGGGTGGAGCCTTGGCGTTTCCAGGTCATCTTGGGGCGTGGCCTGCCCGTGGCGCGACACTCCACAGACACATCGTCGCCCATCCTGACCCGCAGGGGCCCTGCTGGTGTCAGCCGTACCTTAGGTGCAACTGTTGCCAAGAATGAACAGATACAACAGACACGTAAAAATGCAAATGCAGAAGAAATGTAGGAAAAGAAAATCTCAAAATTTAACATTCAACCCTGCTTGCTTGATCAACTGTTAAAGGAAATTTTAGTGTTTCCCTCAAAAGTAGTCTGATATCCTCCATAGTTGCCAACTGTATTTTTGACATTTAAGAGTTACAAAAGGCAGATCAGCCACGTCCGATAAATCTGTATTAGCCTGACACTGGGATCAAATCAAATATGTTCTTATTCCTTATTAAATGATGAAGTATTTCATCTTAATTCCTGATGAAGCTCACATTTGACATTCAGCGTTGCTGAGGCAGAGCTGCGGCCTGCAGCGGTCTGCACAGTGCAGAGATACTGGCCCTGGTTCCCAGGCCGGGCATTGGAGATGGTCATCACAGACCTCCCAGGACCGATTTTAACATTATCTAGAAACAACAAAAACAACAGTTCAGATGCTGGTGTCAAGGTTTGTACAGCTCGTCACCCCTGACCTTGCAGTGGTTGGTTATTGGCTCTTCTCCACTCCACTGATTCCACTGCAGCACTGCCCACTTGGCACCTGAAGCTGACAGACTCCCCCTGACGCACAGAAGCAGTCTGCGGCTCCACGGAGATGGCAGTCTGGCTCGCCACTGCACACACAGATACGGGGTCAGATATCAGACAAGTGTGTAACTTTGTGTGCATATTTTGCTCAATATTTACCTCATATTTGAGACAAATTTATTAAAACCTAAAGCACAGGCATATGACTTGGGTTAGTGTTAGCATTAGCGCACAGCCTTTTGAGGCCTCTTCCTAAAAGTCTGCTCACAAATGCTGTGAATACACAAATAATGAATTCAACCAATTTCTATTTTAAAAAAAATACAGGGAGAGTTTGTAAAGTTCAAAAGTAATAAATAAATGTATTAGTCTTCCTCATTAATGGCACAGAAGATTCCCTTCTCAATACTCAAAGGTTTTGAGATAAGACAGACATTCTGTTTGAAAGGTGGACTCAAGCTTTTATATTTTGGTGCCCCATAAAGAGCAGTTGTAACAATGTGCTCACTCGTGCATGAGCACATGCCCAGCGCAAGTCAGTGACCCTTCAGAGACCAGAAATACAAACAGTCCTAAAGCAAACAGCCAGAACAAACAATGATCAGACCAAAGTGGAAAAGAAAATAGATAGAAAAGTGGAATAAATATGTGCTGGTTTTTCACCTAATCTGCCTTTAGAATGAACATGTATTGTTTAAGCAGCTGTGCAGCTGCACATAATGAGTAGACAGCGAGGCGAATCTTTAGGCAAACTCAATCTTTTTTAAGGTTTTGGAAATGTTCTTTTCCAAGAACTTAACAAAGCTCAAAAAAGGCACATACCAAAAGTTGTAAAATCACCTGTTAGGCTGCTTCAAGCAAATAAAATTACTTACCTGAACATACTAGAGAACACAATATCAGAAGTCCAGGTGAGAAATCCATGATGAGCAGAGAGACAGTCCTGTTCTGTCCAGTGGACAGCCTCTTTAATCATCTGAGACTTGCATGCTTTTGCCCTTTAACCCCCTGCTGTTTACCCCACTTCAAACGTGCCCATAGGCTTCATAAAGCCTTCCTCCGGGCCATTGTTTTAGCTGTTTTTAAGATGATAATGTGAGATTAATTTCAAGATTCAACCTCCTCTGATGTGCCTGATTTACCAAATTACTAAAACATTCAGAAAAATAACCCCAACAACAAACATCCAAAGAGATCTTTGGTCTTTATTCTGATACTAACAGTATTTTTAATTTTTCTTTTGACTGCGTGTTTGAATATACATAACATAAAATATGCTGTATACATGTGATAATACTGTGACTAATAGGACAGTATGCATAAGCCACAAAATAGTGCTGCAAATGTATGTAAACAAACCATTTTTAAAAGATATTTTGGATTTGTCAGTCTCTGTAGTATAACTCCTGAAATTTGGAGAGACTGTGACCTTTTAAATGTAGCATAAATTTTGCAGAATAAAATATTTTAAACTAAAAGTAATTGTGACTTTTGTATGTGCAATTGTTTGGATTTTTTTTTTAATATTTGGCACTCTTCATTGTCGAATACTCGTAGACAGGCAGTGCTTCTCTTTTTTGAGATCTCTGGATTTATTGATATCTACTATTGATGATTAACTTAATGAAGGAGTGCAAACGTAAGTTTACACAAACTGCTAGAGGCATGAACAGAAATCTTTTCAACATGATGCCTTAAATTGACATCTCCTGACATTTATATGTGTCATGCCTTTTGCTTTGTGGTAGTATTTTATTCGTATATTATTAGTAGTATTACTACTAAAAATAGTAGCAGTAGTACAAATAAACATATTTTAATAGTTATACAATTTGTTAATAGACATGCGGTTTTCACTTTAACTTAAATATTATAAAATGCGAAATGCTGCCACCTTGTGCTTACATTTTAACTGAACTGATCTATGACGTTTCACCGTAGTGGTTTATGGGACTTGTAGTCGGAATGGCGCCAAAACTTCCGGCTTTCACGAGGAAGAACAAGAAATTTCGACTTCTGACTGAGAAGTTGCTCTCTTGCCAACACACTTCACCGAAAATAAAAAGAAGTGAACACAGGGTCAAAGTAAGTGTGCAATAATGACTTATGTAATAGAATATCTAAAGCAAATTTTAGTGACTAGTCGGCGATTATTTTTCTTTTTAATAGAACAGTCGCTAGTGCTGTCAGGTATGGTCTGCTTGTCATGAAAATTCATGGAAATGACTAAAAGGCTCTGTGAATCATGTCAGTTGTGATCTGTATTTAAATACATGAAGTTCCTACACTTCTTAGAAATTAATCTGAAAATTCGAATTCTACCTAAGAGAATTAAATTGAGTTGCATAAAAACACAATAATGTAAATATATAAAAGTTTTGGCTTTTTAAAATGTATTACCTTTAAAACAAATGTAAGATTTAATCGAGTAAGTGTTTTAAGAGCCTAGACTGGATGCCTCATCATATTTTCCATGTGCTGACCAAAATAGCTTCATGCTACTGTAATAGGTTATACTTTGAGTAATAAATCTGCCTCGTTTTTTTGCCTTAAACTATGGTAGGTCTTTGCAATAACTGCAGAAGTATATACAACTAGGAACAATACAATTTTCATTCATTATAGATGTTTCAGACTTCTGTTTCTGTAAAGTTTTGTGTGATGAATGCAAGTCCGAACATAAAACCATGTTTAAAAAATAGGGAAACGCAGAACTTTGGATGACCTGCCCTTCATTGCCATGTGGATGAATTTTGAATAGTGTCTCCTGTCCTCACACCTTAATTGTGATAACATGACTATTTAAATCTAATCTGTCCTAAACAACGGGGCTTTGGAATAGCACAAATTCTTAAACTGAATGGGAGCCTGTTCACCTTCACTTGCCACAGTAAGTTAAGTTGTCACAGTGCTAGTAATTCCTAAAAAAAAAAAAAAAAAGTATATATTCACTCTCAGCTCGCAGTTAATTAACATCCATTTTTATGAGTGCAATGAGAAACCTTCCCAAATGTGTGCGTTTCCTTCCTTGTTTACTGTTGTGTTGTTTGTGCCCTCAGATGTCTTTGATGGAGCGTGGGAGTGGTGTTCGTCCAGTTACAGCAGTAGCGTGGACTTCAAACACCAGCACTTGCCCTAAAGATTTCGCCATGGTAAGAACTAAATTCATGGTTTTATCCAGTTTTCTGTGAACAATAACCTTGTCTATGAATTTCCAGTTTAATTAAAACATAAAAAAAACTCAAGACACGTTTCCTTCAGCTGCAGTTGAGCTGTATTTAAGGAACAGCTTTGCTTCTACTCAGTCTAGCCTTGTTGGAAACTTTACACATGTCTGTTGTTGGGGCAGGAAACCTCACTGCGTGGGTGTTTGGAGATGAGGTAAACTTCTTAAAAATAAATCTGGATAGAGCATCACTGTGTGCAGCTACTGCTGCCATTGCACTGACTCCCACTTGGGTGTGGCCTGAATGGTGAATTCAACACTCTTCATTACAAGATTTTAAATTAGACAGCAGGCATTTTTGCTCCTGCTTGAAACTTCCAGACCTCTTGCCTTCAGGTTTATTTTTCTGCTTCTATAAACTGTGAGAACAGCATAGTAAAACCCTTGTCCTTTCTCTGATGGTTGCAGTTTATAGTGCATTTTTAATGTCAATTAGAATATATTCAGCTTTGAAATCATAGCTTCTGTTCAGGTGACCTTGCATGACTATAATTCGTGTATCAAGCTTTTGTCTTTGTCTCTGTCCTGCAGATCACCACCACAGAAGACGGCGCGGCGGCAAACTTCACACGAAGCTTTGGGATGAAATCTGGACCCTACCTTTGTTTCAGCAAGGTAAGAGAGAGAGAGAGAAAGAAAGGGCGAGAGAGACGGCTCTGTGTGTGTGTGTGTGTGTGTGTGTGTGTGTGTGTGTGTGTGTGTGTGTGTGTGTGTGTGTGTGTGTGTGTGTGTGTGTGTGTGTGTGTGTGTTCACATTCTTCCATGGGTGGAAATCTCTCTTTTCTCTCTCTCTCTCTCTCTGCAGGATGCAGCTAGCGGTATGGTAGTAGCGGATATTCAGCTAATTTCTGACAAGGAATCGATTCCTCACGGTTTCTGTTACATTGCAGAGCACCTTGAACCAAGTAAGTACGCACACGTGCACACTTTCACCTTTGAGTATTTAAATATTACACGTCATAATCTAGAAGACACAATTATTTTGTTCTTAGCACAGCAGACATCAGATGATGTGAACATATATATATAATAGACCTACAGAAATATGTTTGATATATCTAAAGTTATATTGTCACGGTAGTATTAAATTGAAACAAAATCCACACTGCCGGCAGTTTGATAGATTGTTATTTTTGTGTTTTTGTGTTCAGAGGCGACTGTCTCAAAGAAGAAGCGGGTGTGTGTGCGGCTCCTCCCAGTGGGCAGTGTGGACACAGCTGTGTTGGATATCAAACTGACAGCCAAAAGCAAAATGATGTTGCATCACCACACATATGTGGGGTTAGTAGTATTTGCATAAACACACGTTCTGCTTTGTGCAGCTCTCAATAGGTTTGGGTATTTTTTTATCTATAGAGACATCCATGGCTATGTGCTGTGGTGCAGAAAGGGCTACTTTTCCAGCCCTTTTCCTCAGGCTAAGCCCCGCAGTGTAAGCCTGGACTTCCGCAGACTCTCCTTGGACCAGCCGTCTGCCCCTCAGCCCCTCAGACCCAGGTAAAGTACCTCATAAATAGAGATTTGATCATTAACCAATCACTCCCGTGAAGATGGAAGGATAGTTGTATAGCTCATGTATAGAGAGGTCATCTCAGCCTAAACTGAACCCTAAGTTTCCTTAAATGTAGACAGCTGATGTAAAGAGAGTTTGAGCTGCTGGTGTGTGATGGTGCAGATTGCAGGTCAGATCTAGAAAGGGAGTAGATACAGTTTTTCCATCAATCAGAAATCTCGTGAACTGCAGGCTCTGTAAGTTCCATCCACTGTTCCCGGAGGAGAAAAGACCTTTCAGCTGTCGATGGTGGTAAAGCAGCTTCAGGTGCACAGTTTTACTCTTTGTGTTGGTGTTCTCTCTGCAGCAACCCTCCTCCTCCTCCAGTGCCACCTAATAAACTCAGCCATAGGAGACACAACCTGGCGAATAAAGACAACAGTGACAAACCTGCTGATAGCAGCATCCCTGGAATTAATGGTGGGTCAACAATTTCTGTCTTTCTGTCTCTTCTCACAGCACGTTTTAGCACCACAGTCATCATTTACTAACCTTTCTGCAGCTCTGGATGGAGTCCCTTTCAGCCTCCACCCCAAGTTTGACATGCAACCAAACGTGCCGGTACGTCACACTCATGCAGACAGCTCAGCTTCTGTTCGATTCCCTCATCGTGATCTGTTTCTCTCTTTAGGATCTGAATTCTCTGTTAAGAGACATTCACATTAAGTCTGTCCAAGACATTGAAAATGAGGTAAAGTATCAGTTTGCTCTTGGTTTCGGTGATATGAGTTATCATCAAATATAATAGCACCCCCCCCCCCCCACCTTTTTTTTTGTTCAGTATAATTACACTTTTGTTGTGGAGGAATCTGCTGCTAAGAGGACCAGACCAACTGTGCCAGTCGGAGGGGCCCCATCCACTCAGTGACGGTTGATTATAGGCCCTTCTTCAATAGGTGTTTCCATCACTGTTCACCTGCCAGTGTATCCAATTGGCTTTGCTACGTTACCATTCTCAAACATTCCATTTTTCTAAATTACCAAAGGCCTTTTTTTGGGACAGTTATTACATTAGCTTAACCTGAGTTTACACAGTCGACTTTTATAAAATTCAGCCTTTGAAGACGTAGTTAAGGATGTGATAAAATCATTTCTGAAATGCCGATAAAAGCTTTTCTTTGTTACCTGATATCTTCACCTAGAACGTTGGATTAACTGGGGTTATATTGTTACTGATATGGTGATTTTTTATCGCAGACAGCAGATGTAGACACGGGGTTGTGTTATTCCAAAATTTAATTTTTTTAAGATTATTTGGGAAAGGATCAATAACGGGGGTGGAGCCATATATGTCTGTCATTGTTTAATTTATACAATTTAATTTTATTGCTGCAGTGATCAGTAAAGTGAACTAATAAACACTTTCTCATATATTTGTAAATATAGCTTAAAATGCAGCTGTGGAATATGGAATTTGAATGGTTTAAAATATAATGTTAACACAAAGTTGTACAGAATTTTTTGTCTTTTACAACATTTTATAATGGTTTCCTTTGAATGGTTCAGTCAAAGCTCAGAAGTTTTAATGATTTAAATAAATTTAGTAGATGTAGTTTATTGGTCACCTTAAATATTCTTGTAAATTCATGGTAAGGTATCTCTGCAAACACTCACGTTTGCTCTCGATCTGATTTTTAACATGAATAAATATCAAGTTTTTTAAATCAGTGAGTTGTAAATTGAAAACATTGCTCAATGCTGCCACCAGCTGTTACGTTTGAGCACGTTGACCTCCATGCTCTGATGTCATTACTGATCGATCAACTGCAGGATCCACATTCAAAAAATACACGATTTTTCTCCATATTATCCAGATTGTCTCCATGTTGTGGTGAAATTTAAAGTGGCAGAATGAGAAATTAGACTCCAGCTTGTGCTAAGGAGTGCTTCATGAAAGTGTCAAGGAACTGATCACCCATTATTATTATTATTGTTGTTGTTGTTGTTGTTGTTGTTGTTGTTGTTGTTGTTGTTGTGGTGCTTTCCTGGCAGCTAGCTGGCCGTTGCTGGGGAGGCCGTGTTGTCTCACCGGACTCTGCTCGTCTGTTTGTTCCATTCACCGGAAATCGGGCTCTGATTCCAACCAGCTGTTTCCCGCCTCGCGCCGATCAGCTGCACACACACACACACCCGCGCGTTCTCGTATCTTCGTGAGGACACATTGACGTCATGCATTCCTCGCTCCCTACACTAACCATAAACAAAACATCAAAATACCGAAACCAAACTCTGATTAACCACCCTCCATAACGACTTATTTAACCAAGGTTTTAAAAAGATGTTAAATTGACCTCGTTTTCCGAAATAAAGATTTTTGGTCCTCGCTAGTGGCTAAAACAAAAACACGGGGGAGGCGGGGCAGTGCTCACACACGTAGTAGGCGGAGGGAGAACACACGCACACACACACACTGGAGGGAACTCCATCAGCTGAGCATAGACCCAACTTAGTTTTTTATCCGCGTCTCAATTCTATAGATTATCTTTTTCTTTTTTCCGCTGTATTGTAGTTATGCGCCGCTGACGACTTCACAGCAGCTCTGTGTTAAAGCGTCCATCATTATTCCCGATCAAAGGCGGCGGTGGAGGAAGAAGAAAAAGCCAACACGGACAGGGGGTTCTGAAAGCATGGAATACTTCATGATGCCGACAGAGAAGCTTTCGTCCTTGCAGCAGTTCAAAAAGACTGAGAAGGATGTTATCGGGGGACTCTGTAGGTTCGTACTAAGGATTTTATTTTGGACCCGCGTGTGGCTGCAGTGTGTGTGTGTGTGTGTGTGTGTGTGTGTGTGATGCAGACCGACTTCACTTAGCACGCTAGCCGTTAGCCTCGCTGCGACGTCTTTGCTGCAGGCGCATGGATGTTAAAACTAGCTCCCCCTTGGCCGGGTGCTGCTGTCGGTTTGTGAAAAAAAAGGCTAAATTAATGTGCACTACACCAATTGGTACAGCTATATATTTATTGCCGCAGCTCAGAAATACGTGAAGCAGCGAGGTGAAATCGATACCTTTGCGTCCAGTTGTACGCCAACCACGTGGTAGTTAACGTTTCCCCCTCCACATCGCTGGTGTAAAATAGACCCCATGTTTATAAAGGCGGGTTGTTACGTAGTTGTAAATTTTAACCAGCTGTCTATGCTGTCATTAATTTTTAGATTTATTAGATACAATAGCACCCAGATAAGATCGTGGTTATGGTTTATATACGCAGTTAAATAGCAGACGGTCGTGTCCTGTGCTAAAGCTAGGTTAGCTAGAGATTCGGCTTCAACGTTGCCAGCTTTGTGTTTACAATATTTTCTTTTATGTGGCTTTGTTTGGCTTAAAGACGTCATTCCACATGTGCAGCGGTGGCCTGAACCTTGAAACTGTACCGTACGTGTCTGCACTAGCGCTAGCTTTGCACTCCATGAAGAAAGCATTGTTCTCCATATTGTCAGGGGGGCCTGCTTCTCATAGCGGCGTCACATTTCACTGCTGCTTCCGATCAGACGGCCCGACGCGCCCCCTGGCGGCCATTTTGTAGGACCGCAGCTGGTTGAAGCGGTTAAACGCCTGATGCTGTTATTGTTACGATGATGGTTGCGTGTTATGAGTAGACGAACACACCGAGGTGCATTTATGTTGGTAAAGCCAAACCTGTCTACATAACAGCGTTACTCCTGAATTAAATCCTAGAAATATGAATGGAATATTTGTAGTTTGGATCCATCTTTAGTGGATCAAGTTCTCCAGGTGTCACAAATGTTGGGTGCAAGCCTATAAAACCTTATGTCACTGACTAATATTACTGTGATCATGAAACAGAGAAAAAGTTGGCCTGGATTGAATGGATAAATTAAAGGTTTAGTCAGAAAATACAAAAAAACATCAGTTTTGCTCTCATTTCATTCGTCCAAATAGCATTATTTCACATAAGTGTCTTTTGTGCGTTTCTGGCTGAACTGTTTTAAAGGTTTTGTTCTATAGACACAGACATGCATTTGTGGTTAACAGCGTGCAAAGCCAAGTCCCCTGCATTTTTTTTACACCGTTGGGGCGTTATAGTTCACAAATTTCCCTGCTGGGTAAATACGACGGCGTTTCACTACTATGACATTCAGTCAAGAGGCGGCACGAAGTTCAAGCAAACTCCCTGACCTCCAGGGAGTATGACTGAGGAATGTGGACAGGTCATGACTGCTACCAGGTTGCTAGTTAAAGAAAAACTTGTAGGCAGAGAAGAGGATTATTAGGGAAATCTTGAAGTGGTTGGAAACGATTAGCAAAATTGTTTTTGATATGTGGTGTCAGTTGGCCAGAGTTAGCAAATGACCATGTCTCCTTGAATCCTCTTCAGCCTGGCCAACATCCCCCTCAGTCCAGAGACAGCCCAGGACCAAGAGAGACGGATCCGCCGAGAGATCGCAAACAGCAACGAACGTCGGCGCATGCAGAGCATTAACGCCGGCTTCCAGTCCCTCAAAACACTACTGCCCCACACAGATGGAGAAAAACTCAGCAAGGTGCCAAGAGCCCACAAACACAGACGAGATGCACTGTTGAGTTCGTGTTGTTACAGGAAAAGCAGTAATTCTGGGCTAATATTCTTATATTTCTGTTGGATTTGCAGGCAGCCATTTTGCAGCAGACGGCAGAGTACATCTTTACCTTGGAGCAGGAGAAGACTCAACTCCTGGCACAGAACAACCAGCTGAAACGCTTCATCCAGGTCTGCGTGGCTTTTTTTTTTTTGTTGTTGTTGATAGTATGTCACTTAATGCCATAAACCACGCTAGCTTTTATATAAATGTACTCTAATAAGCATCATGGTTTATTATGGTCAGTCAGAACCACACAAACTCAGACAAGGTTGATAATTATAAATAAATAAATAAATAAAGGGTGTTTATGCATATATTGCACCCCCTCAGGAATTCAGTGGCTCATCGCCTAAGAGGAGACGAGCAGAGGAGAAAGATGAAGGGATCGGTTCTCCAGACACAATGGAAGAGGAGAAGATGGAGGAGCTGAGGAGGGAAATACTAGAGCTGCGGCAGCAACTGGACAAGGAGCGCTCGGCACGCATGCAGGTGGAGGATGAGGTGAAAGAGTCGTTTCATCCCCGGAGCAAACATTTAACGAGTTGATCAGCACAGACGACAGGCAGTCTTTGTCTGGAGGTGACCGTGGAGCAATCTCAGTCACGGTGGAGATGTGGCAGCTTCCCGTGTTGACAGGTGTACCAGCATGAATGATAAGCTCACTTCCTGGATCGACCTGAATCGCAGGTGAAAACAAATAGAAACTTAAACAGGTTGTGAAACAGGAGAGCAAATAGAGATGCAGAGTTCTGCTATTTTACTTCCACATCTCTGGAGGGAATACCTTTTAACAGACGGGACCCAGGGTTTCTTTTTTTTTTAGTAGCTTTTTCAAACAAACACCAACAAAACTATTTTGTTGGAGGCAGCAGTAACTGAAGCTCTGGTGGATCCTGTTTGTGTAAGTAAACAAGGGTGTGTGTGTGTGTGCGCACAGGTGCGTTCCCTGGACACCCACCTGCACCCAGACCATCTAAAGGTGATCACGCAGCAAGTGGAAGAGGAGCAGGCAATCCTCCAAAGTCAGACACTGTTACGGCTGCAGCAGGTCCACGCCGCCGACAGGCAGACGCACAGTCCGCAGGTGAGAAACACACCTGGGCTTTAGCTTCTGCACGTCAAAACACACAGCACAAAAGGAAGAAAATGTCTGTTTACACCTGCAGGTGCCGGCTCCCCCAGCACCCACCCACCACCCCACAGTCATCGTTCCAGCCCCCGCACTTAACCAGCACTCTCATCATCATGTTACCGTGGTGACCGTGAGCCCTTCTGTTTACACCAGCACCATGTCCACATCCAGACAGAATCTGGACACTATTGTGCAGGTAAGAGGTCTAAATGTGTCCAAGCTCACAGGACAGAGCAGGAAATTTGTGTCAGCAGGATGTAATTAAAGAGCTGATTGTGTTCAGGTGCAAAACAAGCATCAATAATGACGTTAGAAGGTGAGTCAAACCCAGCAAATTGCAGCTTAGTGCAGGTTCTCCGCTTTAGATGAGTCCAGGTGGTGTGGAGAGCTGTGACTGTAGGTTCTCTACGGACTCGTTGGCTCTGTGTTTGGTGAATTTCGAGTGTAGGATGCTTAAGACGACTCTGGACCTTTTCTCAATGCATATCCCGATGATGGGAGTAAGTGTCCTTCAACAGTCACTCAGCTCTTCCACCATGAGGATGTGGTCGCTGTGGGGCGGTTGTGTGGCTCCCTCTAGTGGCGCCTTTGTGAACGGACAGAAAAGAGGTTAAAATGTTCAATATCCGCCCACAGCTGAAAGTTTGCAGGATTGGTGATCATTGAGACGTCCCGAACACCTCGCCACATCTGTCCTGTGTTGAAAGTAGCCCCCTTCATATCTTCATCCCCATATTTTCCCTGTAGGCGTCTTTAGTTTGTCTGATGCCTCGTCGGCTTTGACAGTGCTGCATTCTGCCCCACATCCAGCAGTGTTTAATGGGACACAGGACAGTGTTGGCATATCACATCAAATGCTAGAAATCCCTTCTGCTATAAGCCCCTGCTGAGTATATTTTTGTTTCCCTCTCACTATGTTTTGAGGATTTCGCCCTTAAATAATTTAGCATTTTCAGTATTGCTGTGAGTTTCACTATAATGCATGAAGTTACTGATATTGTCAAGAAAAAATCAGATTACTACAGTTCATGACTTAAATCTTAATGTCGATTCCATCATTCGTGGTCTGACTTCAGGCTATCCAGCACATCGAGCGCACTCAGGAGAGGAAAGCGAGCGCCGAGGAAGAGCAGAGACGAGCGGTCATCGTGAGCCCCGCCCACATCACCACGGATACGGCCTGCTCGGATACAGACACTGACACTGAAGGGGAGGATGGCGCGATGAACTGATTCACTCTGACCCACACCAAACACATCACATTCACTGTAGGACTCTCTCCTTGTCACTCAGCTACTTAAAATCCACGTCCCAAAACCTTCAGTTTTCTTCTTCCAAAATGTCTCAACAACATAAGGCGCCCGTCCCTGCTGTGGGGTTTCTGTCAGAGCTGGTCTGTGGCAATCTGAAATTTTTTGAGGCTCTTCTGGGTCTTTCACATGTGTTTGTCTGTGCAACACGTAGTCACAGTATCCGGGACAGCACTGGTGCTCCGGCAGTATTTTTATTGCCACAAAATGATGGAGTCAGTACACGAAAGGGTTGAATGTAAGAACACAAGAAGAGCTCTTCTTTTAAAAAGCGGCTGTTGCGCTGCGGCCTGCTCTTCCCCGGTCTCGTGCTTCGGTTCCTGGCTGGTGGCCACAACAGTTAAATAACAACAGAAGCATTTCGAACTCTAAAAAGGTTGAAAGATACTCAGACTCAGTTGAAAAGCTCATTGAAAAAGTGATTTTAAATAATGGCTGATTAACTTGAAAAAGAAGTAGTGTATTTGAGCTAAATAAGCCCTTAAATATAAGCTGAACAATTCGCATTGACTTCATGTTCTTGTTGTTATATTTTTTTCTTCTTCAGGGTTACCGAGTGTCAAAGCATGAAATTGAGATTAACAAGTAGCAATTGTCAGGTTGTGGCAGAAAACCTGGAGGCGATTCCTGTGTGGGTCTGATTTTAAAGAGCATATTCCAGGTTGAACACCCCCTTTAATCAGTGTTTAAGAAATCATTCAGGAACAGGCTTGTCTAAAAAAAAATTACACATATATACACTTGAAAAAAACGCTAAACCGAAAGGGAGGAAAACAGTGGACCTAAATCTGGTTCTAACGCAGAGGAAACATTAAATGTGTACAAATACACATGCGAAAATAACGGGGCTGCTGTGAGACACCAGAGGGATAATATGAGCTGAGCGTCAGTGGAGAGTTTAAATGGCATTATTCACATTAGCTAAGAAGCATCAATACTTGGCTATAACAAAAACTACTGAGCTTCTCTCACACTAGTTACTATCCCTCCACTCTGAGCTTCTCCTGGCTGCTCTCAGCTACACACACGTCACCATGCTGCCCACAACTCAACACACTTCCTTCGCTACACTCAAGGTGAGCGCCACGCGCAGCCGCGTTTTTAGCAGCTGACGCAGACATGAAGGAAAATGAAAACAAAGCACGCTGACTCTGGATAATTAGCTTCTCTCCTGACTGATCTCTGGCAGCTCCTGGCATAAGAGTCCCTCTCCTGATGTAATCCATGATGCAATATTGGGAGGGAAAGAAAGGCGTTTTTGGTTGCTAAAAACTCACAGTTTCCATTAAATAAATAAAAAAAACAAAACTTTTAAATCCCCACTTACCATCCCATGTCCATGTCTCACCTGTAATATGCTCTTTAAGGTTTTGATGTTTTTCATCTGTCTGCGGGCGCTGCTCTGGTAACGGGATGGTATGCCCCAACATTTCCATTGTTGCACATTTTGGCTAACCCAATTCAAATCCCAATTAGAACTTTTGGCAGATGTAAATATGTGAAACAGATTTCTGAGATGTGCATGTGTTGTTCACCCAAAGACCTGCGTGTTTCTCCCCTTAAATGGCTTTTTGTTCTCTTTCTGCTCCTGGACTTTTGATCTCTGCGACTATGCACTAGAGTTGTTTTTCTATTTATGCAAATCCACCAACATGAGTTATCTATGCACCGTTCCCAGGTGTGTACATTAACACCTACGGTGTATTTATGGAACAAAGAATGTAATCTTTGGTGCTCTTTGTTAACCTGGTGCTCTGCTGACCAGCACTCATGTAAAATGTGACACGTCGATGGCAGATGGTGGAGTTTGGAGCAGGAGGTTCGATCGTCATAAACAGGGTTCGCTGGTGGGATTTACGGGAGCGGGGAGGTGGATCGCAGGTTTGGAATCAGAAACGATGACAGAAACCAACAGTTTAAAACGGAGATCAAGCATTGATGTGAACACTAGATGGCCCCCAGAATCAGAATGCTTTCACCCGAGTTTCAGCTGAATAGATTTAAGGATTGGACTGGGAATCCCTGCTTTCAGCCTCCGTCCTGTCAAACTCAATTTGATATACTGATTTGATGCTGTAAACATTCCTTTTCTATGGAATTATCCGTGTTTTGATCTCTTAAGTTCTGTTGCCAATTGAGTGCATGTTACTAATTCCTGTTTTCTCTTGTCTCAAGCCAGCTTTTGTTTTGACATTGTTGTGGTTTTCCTCTCTATTTTTCTCTTTTTTTGAACATGTCTGGTCTTCAGAATGAAAACAGTCTCCACACAAATGATTCACGAACCCTGGTAGTTTATGTCAAGCCTGGCAAAAGCATTAAGGATCGGTGCTTTGTTCACCTATTAAACCGCCTACTGTTTGTTTTTGCTCAGCTAAAGTCCCAAAATCTTTGCATTTATTGTGTTACAGCACTGCTGTCTTTAGGTGGAGCATTTGATATGAAGCACTTGCTGTTCTGTACTGCCGGAATCATTGATGAAAATCTCCTTTTGCCTTTTTTGTAAGATCTTTGCTGTTGCTCATTGTTTATTGCTTCTGTCTTCATCTGTATTGTCTTTTTTTTACACTTTTGGTTTTTTACATATATATTTGTGATTTATTTTTGTCTCTGTCAATTCAGATTGAGAGAAGCCGTTATATTTTGTCTATAAAACCTGGGTAAACTGGCCTTTGTAAAGATGGGGGAAAAAAATAAAATTTGTACTTTTTTATGACATGTCTGCCTTCTGGCTGAGTTCTGTTGCGCTGCCGTTAACGTCCACCAGGTGGCGACAGTGAACCCGCAGCCAATGGCAGCAGGACACATGAACGAGGGTTTGATCCCACCAGATTACCTGAACCATCACTATAAAATGATTGAACTTGTTTAAATCTCCCTCTAACCTCTTTCAGGGCAGCAGAATTCCAGCTCCGCCAGTATATTCCTGCTCCCTCTGCACCACTCTTGATTGGGACAGGCAGCTGGTCTGGCACACAATGGCCGATCTGGGTGCAGTTGCTGAGCGTCACCCGCGCCCTTTGACCTTCAGTGCGCGCGCCGGGTATATATAGCTGGTGTGGATGAGTGGAAGGCCCCTGGCAGCCAAAATGAAGTGTCTACTGTGTGCGTGCTGCTTCTTAGCGCTGGCTCTGTCTGCTGCAGGTAAGCTGGAGGACTGATGGTTTGTGCAAAACATTTCAGTTTCACTTTTCTTTGATCTCTTCCATCTGGGCTTTAGGGCTGACATGTTGAATGCTGATCCAGTGCAGTGTAACGTGTATGGGGGCACTTTGTGTTTTTGAGCGAATGTGTTTGTAAAGAATTGCCATGAAAGTGACATTGTGTGGCGTGTGAAGTGAGAGAGCCGGTCTGGTTCTGCTGGAGCCGGCAACAGTTACAGCTGCACTTATTCTGTCCTTTACGACCTGCTTTCCAATCATTTGTTTTCATTTCCCGGCACTTGTGTCTAACTGCTTTGTGGGTGCTGACTCATTTAAAGACTTGTTCGTCATAATGGTGTCTGAGATGAGCTCCACTCGTCTGCTAAACGACCTGTGAAAGCTCAAGTTGGGGTTACCCTTGTCTGTCCTTGCACGGGTTTAATTCTGTCCTCTGCAGGTCCCCATAGTCAAATGTCAGGCGTCGCTCAAAGTCACCAGAGACCGTGCTCCCCAAAACGGTTCACTGATATAAATCTCTTTAAGACGCTCACAAACAAACGCACCAGCATGGGGAGTTTTACATGCGTTCCAGTGGAGTCCTGGTCCAGCTGGACTGGGATTGAATGTCTGCTAAAAGCCCCATCACGGCTGCTCTGCTCTGACCACAGAGCTGCTAATCTGTTCAGTCAGCAGGGTCCTCGTGAGGGGGATGTCCCGGCTATAAACAGCTGGAAAGTAAATGGAAATTAGATTGAGTGAGAAAAGCATTCGTAGCCTCGGCTCTGCCAGCCAAATGCGGATCTGTGGTCCATATTGGCCTCTGTTGTTGAGACGGGCTCCCATTCATTCAGGTCCCAGACTTTGGTCAGGGTCTGGCCTGGAGTCAGCTGGGAGCCAGTTCACCCCTCATCTTCAGCCAATGCACCCAAAGAAATGACGCATCAGGAGACCAGCGCGTCACAGACGGTCCTGATCTGAGCAAAGACGCTGAGCCGCAGACTGTTGACGGCTGGTGCCGGTCTCAGCCCGCTTGCAGCAGGTTTGCAGTCCAACTGCATAATCCCAGGAGGAGAAACTGGGAGAGGCTCATCCCCCATTTTCTACCCGCTGACTCGCTGCGGCGCAACTATTTCTATCTCAGAAGTGAAGCGCGCAGCAGTTGTCTCTGTCCCGATGGTACTCTGCCCTCTGGTGCTCCCAGAACCTGCGTTCTGGTGGACTGTGGGACTCTTGACTGTGAAGCTCCGCTCATGAAGGAGCTTCTTCTGGTGTCAGTTGACAGATGTTGACAGCAGAGCCCAGTTTGGGCCTCGACTTTCATTTCTTGAAAGGTTTTAACAATGTGCAGACTTGCCTGTTGTGGCTGCCATGACAACATGGTGCCTGCAGCTTTTAGACCTTTTCAAGTATTCTGCCATGTGGCAGTCATGTGGACAACTTTCTATTCTCATTTTGACTATTCTTGACACAAAAACCATATAAAATCCCAGATCTGCAGTGTTTGCTGGTGGTTGTGCCATACTTACACGTTTTTGTTTGTTTTATTGTTGCTTACAAGTAAAAATTAAGCTGATAGCTCGTTCATGAACCAGTTAAACCAGCCTCAGCAGTTCACCTGTAGAAGCGTTTGCAGAGAGCGTCTTCATACATCGCCTCATTCTGGGATCACAGACCCGCCGCTGCCGACGAGCCCGCCTGGAGGATCTAAAATGACGCTTCCGCGTGCAAGAGGTGACAAAGAGCATCATGAGAACAAAATAGTTTGGCCTGTTATTCAGGATCTGAAAATAGGACATTGAAAGCACCATGGATTTACAGTGCAGAGAAAGGAAAGTACATCAGGTTCTGCTGGCAAAAATCTGGATGTGAGTGGTCGATGTGTCATGTGACTCAGCTGGTGAGTCTGTGTGAGGCCTTTTAATTTATATTAATTGCACTTGTCGAAGAAACGGCCTCAAACGAAAAGCTGTAACTACGAGTTACGAAGTACAAATTTCCCTGGTGAATGTTGCTTTTCACAGCCTCTCCGACATGGCTTTAATCGCCAAATCTATCATAATAGAAACAACCACAACATGGCTTCTCAGGTTCCAACTAGCGGTGTCAGAATGATTCTGATCAAGCCTGGCGTGGGTTAGATATCTCCAATCTGGCACCGGTCCAGCATGGCGGACATGTAATCCCGGTGGCAGCTGCCTCCAGATCTTCCTCCACCATGCTGACCCCAGCTGGTAACAGGACCTGCGGACATGCCTGGAGCCACCTGATAGCCTGCCCTGCACCATCGTGCATTCCGGACTCTTAAAGCTTTACAGTCAGTTATATTTAAACAGAAGTCACGGCCTCGTCCTCACAGTGGCAATAACGAGCATCTCAAGTCCCCTTTCAGCCGATTCTTTTGGATCCAGAGTCAAAATCCAGCAATTCTCTTTTAAAACTGTCTCAAACGCGGTTGAGTCCCGTAACCGTCTGTGTTTTCTGGTCCTCGCAGGTTCCGGCCCTGACGAGGAGCCTCTGGTGAGTTTGCAGCTCCAGCAGCCAGCAGAGACGCTCTTCTCCTGCGGATGCGACGGCGCTGAGGGCCCCAGCAGCCAGAGCTCCTCCAACGACACGCCGGCCCCGGAGAGGAGCGCGTGCCAGCCCTGCAGCCAGGCCGCACAGGCCGAAGGAGAGGCCCGTCCCAGCCGAGGGCATGAGGAGGAGGAGGAGGAGGAGGAGAGCAGGCGAGGAGAGCAGGAGCACGAGGGAGGACAGGAGGAAGAGGAGTCTGGAGAGGAGGGGGCTCTCCCCACAGGAGAGGAAGAACCCGCCCAGCGTGTGAAAGAGGAACGAGAGGAGGAAGATGGTGACGTATCCATGCAAGAGCCCGAACCAGAACCAGAACCAGAACCAGAGATGGCACAAGCAACAGATCTCCACCCTGAGCCAGAACCAGAACCAGAGGTGACAAAACACCCAGAGCCTGAGCCAGAGCCAGAGGTGACAAAAGAACCAGAACCAGAGGCAGAACCTGAACCAGAGCCAGAAGTGACAAAAGGACCAGAGCCCGAAGCAGAACCAGAGGTGATACTGGAAAAGCAACCCGAGCCGGAAGTGACTCCAGAACCGGAGCAGGTGACTGTGGATGATGTCAGAGTGGAGGAACCCAGACAGCCTCCACCCAGAGGTAGAGAACAACCCTCACATTAACGTTAACGTGATCACCTGGATGATCCGGTGACTAGAAACCGGATCGTGCACATCCGACAGAGCAGATTCTTCCTGGTGTTCTTTCATGTGTTTGAGGATGCATCTGGGAGTGAGCTGCGGGCTATCAGAGGTGATGTCATCTACACCAGCTTCAGGGAGGAACAGCATCCACTGAAATATGAATTAAAAAATCCATCAAATCCGATGTTGGACGTTTTTAAACTATTCTGCCTTTTTGCCTCTTAAAAACATGCATATTTTGGTGAACAGTAATGAATTGATGCAGTGTTTCAGTCCCACGTTGGTGCTCATGAGGGTGTTTGACCCGTCTGATCCACCCGTCAGAAGCAGCGGGCCCGGGGCAGAGGGACCGCTCCCACATGGAGGACACGCTGCGGCTGTCTGCAGCGGAGCCTTCAGCGGGGTTCTCAGGTGAGGAGGCCACGCTCATCCTCTCGGCACCACCGTAAATGCGCCCCGCAAACCCACCAGGGGTGCGAGCACGACTCTGCTGCTTCGCCTTTTCGGACCTCTGTCAGCGGGAGAGGAGAACAGCTGTGTCTGCGTGTGACTGAGAGGGGCTTTTGGGGGCTTTTCTGCTCGAATCATTCAGCAAATGACTTCATGATGTGAAGATCCTCAGGCAGCGATGCGTGCGTGTGCAAAAGCACCTTTGTTCCCTTGAGCCAGGTGGATGTTTACAGAGCAGATCACCTCAGTCAGGGTCAGAAAAGGTCTTTCACCCCGAAACGACCGTCTTAATAACGCCATCAGCTCCAGTCGGTCTTCCGGCATGATTATCTTTTAACAGCTTCTCCAGACTCGCTTCTTTTCTTGACATCCTGACTGTGGCTCTTCTTCTCCATCCAGCTGCCATGAAGAAGCTGCTGAACATCTACCACACAGCCATCAGACCAGTGGAGCAGGCCTTCAAGTACAACGAGCTCAGGCAGCATGAAGTCACAGGTCAGTTACAAATGTGTTCTGGTGGCGTGTAACATACGCTTGGGAGACACACACACACAACACACACACACAAACCTGCAGTTGCAGAGACGGTAAACAAGGTCAAAAGAGAGGAGAAGTGATTTTGCCAGAAGCTGAGTGTCTTCAAACCAGGCTGTCAGAGAAGCACAATCAGGACTCTGTCTGTTGGAGATTAAAGGAGGGCTGAGTGGGCCAGACCCCACACAGATTTGTTCCACAGCCCTTTTGGGCCTGCAAGCGTAATTTAAGCAGTAGACTGGAAGGCTGGAGTCTGGGCTGCTTGGACTACTTGTGGCGGAGGAGTGGAAATGCGGATGCACGGAGTCGCCGCTCTGACTTTGGTCGTTTCGTCTCATGTTGGAGTTTGTGGTGAAAAGCTTGGAGCCCAGCAACCACAACATCTTTGAAGAGATGAAGAGCCCTTTTCTCTCTTGGCCCGTCTTACTGTTTGTATTAATCCACATCTGTGCAGATGGTGAGATCACCTCCAAACCCATGGTCTTGTTTCTGGGGCCGTGGAGCGTTGGTAAATCCTCCATGATTAACTACCTGCTGGGCCTGGATGGAACCTCGCAGCAACTTTACACAGGTACACAAACACTCTGTTTTAATCCCAGCGCATGTGTAGCACACCTTCCTCAGACGGGTACCGATGGGTCAGTTGTGACGTCTGATGGACCCACTGGATTAACCAGGTGCTGAGCCCACCACCTCGGAGTACACGGTCATCATGCACGGCCAGAAGTCCCGATCCATAGAGGGCATCGTGATGGCCACCGACAGTTCTCGGTCCTTTTCGCCCCTGGAGAGGTTCGGCCAGAGTTTCCTGGAGCGCCTGGTGGGCGTCGAGATGCCCCACAGGCTGCTGGAGAGGGTGACGTTTGTGGACACGCCGGGCATCATCGAGAACCGCAAGCAGCAGGAGAGAGGTGAGTGGCTGGCTGCCGGCGCGCCCCCGCGGTGCTGTGAGGTGACGGCTCGGCCCCGTCCCCAGGTTACCCCTACAACGAGGTGTGCCAGTGGTTCATTGACCGGGCTGACCTGATCTTCCTGGTGTTCGACCCCACCAAGCTGGACGTGGGTGGAGAGCTGGAGATGCTCTTCAGGCAGATGAAGGGCCGCGAGTCTCAGATTCGCCTCATTCTGAACAAGGCGGACAGTCTTTCCACTCAGGACCTGATGAGGGTCTACGGGGCCCTCTTCTGGAGCATGGCGCCCCTCATCAATGCCACAGAACCTCCCCGGGTCTACGTCAGCTCCTTCTGGCCCCAGGACTACGCTTCGGACACCAACCGAGATCTCTTCATGAAGGAGGAGATGTCGCTGATGGAGGACCTCAACCAGGTATCAACACACACACACACACACACACACACAGATTAGCACAATTGGAAAATTGTGATGAAGTTGAGTCTTCTTTCCCCTCCAGGTGATTGAGAATCAAATAGAAAACAAGATCGCCTTCATCAGGCAGCATGGCATCCGGGTGCGCATCCACGCCCTGCTGGTGGACCGCTACCTTCAGACCTACCACGAGAAGCTCGGCTGGTTCGGCGATCCACACGAGGTGCTCAAAGACATCGTCAGCGACCCGGACAAGTACTACATTTTCAAATCCATTCTGGCCAAAACCAACGTGAGCAAGTTCGACCTGCCCGACAAGGAGGCCTACCAGGACTTCTTCGGCGTGAACCCGATTTCAGGATTCAAGCAGCTCTCTCAGCACTGCAGCTGGGCCGGAGGTTGTCTCTTAGACAAGATAGAGAGGGCGATCTCCAACGAGCTCCCAGCTCTGCTGAGCAGTGTTAGCAGGCCCACAGAGGCAGCTGCCCCAGTGAAGGCGAAGGCCGCGCCTGTAAGCCTGCCTCCGCAGACAGGTGCCTGCGAGGGCCCCAGTTGTGAGGAGAAACCCAAAAACCGATGGAGGAGGCAGTGAGATGGTGAGGAGGGGAACCGAGGTGGAATCATCTGAAAACATATAGACCAACACGTTCTCAAGTTCCTCCACAATGATTTATTCTGAGTGCTTAGCAGCTTTCTGGTACATCCTGTTTTGCTTGGTTAATTGGTCAAAACTAAGAGCCAAAATAATCTAAACAAAAACACACAGACGCGATAAGATGTGTCGCGTCCTGGTAAATGTTTCCGGTGGTTGAAGGAGAAAAAAAACCTGCTGTGCTGTGTTCACCTCGTTCTAGAAAGATGTTTGTGGTTCTGGCACGGGTTAGCAAAGGGAACTCAAAGTAGTAAAGCAGCGTGTAAAGTTTTTATTTAGCAATGATTTTCAGTGCTGTACAGTTGCTGTATTGTTTTGCAGGCTGTCGTAGGTCATACCTGGAAAAAGTCACACAAGGGCATTTCCTTTATTTATTTATGGTTTGTTTGTTTCACCCCTGTTCTTTAAAGTCTGTCTGTGATTGTATTTTTGAGAGATTTCTTTTGAATAAACAACACCTCTGCTTCACTGGCTCCTTTTGTGTAGAAAATGAGGGAAAGTGGATCAAAATAGAGTATCGACTGTATTTACCAACAATAAATGAATTGAAAAATCAGATCTTTTTTGGTCTATACCTTACATTGTATGAGTGATGATCATAGTTTAATATTTAACAGCTGAGGGCAAAATTAAAAATTAAAAAAATATTGACTGTTTAATATCATTTAAATTCTGCATGACTCAAACTAACCACCAGGTGGCGCCTCTATTCAAGGACAGACGAGCTTTCTGTATGAAAATAAACTTAGATTAGATTAGATTAGATTTCTCTTTTTTATTTATCTGTGCAGATATAGACTCTGATATGTCTACGAGAAACAAAACCACAATTCAAATTCAAATTAACTCATTCACGGAGTACTTAACTGAGAGTTAAACCCACGACATTCTTCTAGAACTAATCCAGAGAAGAATTCTTCTCCAGATGTCTTACTTTTAATTCCAGGTTAGGTGTTACTGATGACTGAATGTCCACAAAAGAGTTTTGAGTCGTTCACATAATTTGTAGAACTCCAACCCCTAACATATTGAGTTTAATTGAAATGAATATTCAGTGTGCAGTAAGTTTCATATCAGATAAACTTTTAAAGCAACACAATACTAAGAGTTTTATGTGATAATTAAGTTTTTTTGTTCGTTTGTTTGTTTGTTTGTTTTAATCAAAAGACTTTATTTGTCCTGAAGGGCAATCAAAGTCTCATGGAGCTCTTGTCAGTAGAATACATTAGAATAAGCAACTGAAAAAGTCGTAACTCTGCTCAGGCGGTTCTGTTTTGGAGGCTTTTGGAGACGGTGGTAATAAAGGTGCAGTACAATGTGGGGAGGATACTCTCCTGGGTATTTACAATCATCCATAAGATCAACTGGCACTCTTCCTGGTGCTTCTCTTCTTAGTGTTGGAGCTGAGTCACTTAATTCTAGAGCTGCTTTGACCCAAAACAGTGAATTCACACATGTCAGAGGCAGTCACGCGTCACAAAGCACAGCCGTGTCAGCTAATCAAAGGCTACAAATGTAAATATGCATTTGAGCTCGTATACAGTGTTTGTTCGTTGACAGAGAATGCAAAGTGAATTTATGACACCATGCTTACACACACTTATCAGTTTCATCAAAAGATATGCCTCTCTTGTTCGTGCACACACCCACACACCTCACATGCTCCTACCCGCACTCATGTACACAAGAGATGAATCAGCAGATTTGCTCTTATTCACAAACATAAAGTGCACTAAAACAATATAATATTATAAATTTCAGCTCAACTATTGCATCCAAAGTCTACTCAGATAAGACGACTTATTAGATTTACATCAAACTTCAGGCCTAATGTAACAGCTGTGTTCAGTACATCCAGTAGAGGCCTTCCTTTAGATGAGTAAAACAAGTTCTGTGTCATAGAGACCACATGGGCCTCTGATTAATCTCTAGACCAAAATGTCTAAAACTGAAATCATCAGTGTCATCTTCTCTTCATGTACCGTTACGCTTGCGTTTCTCTCAGTAAACCGACATTATATTTACAAGGACAAACTACTATTTTGTGTATAATGATTTAGAGCAAAAAAGTTGATGATTGTATACATGAAATAAAAATTAGACGGAAGATTGACATTTTCAATGCAGGTATTTATCACAGCAGTTAGTGGTAAATGACTATTTACTCTTCTAATCGCAGTTCCAACGTGACCTACTTGTCAAGTTACAGAGATACCAGGTGGATACCGGAAGTTAGATTTTACCTTCAAAATAAAGCGTCCAAAAGTTTTCTTTTGAAAACACTCGATATGCAGGTTCTATTAAATAGTAGGGAACAGAGAAATGTACACACGCAGTTTAGTCAAACTGCCTTGCAATAATTAAAAATATCATTTATTTGTGCATCCTGATAACTTGAGCTTATGTGTTGTTAGTGTTTTTGAAACAGTGCCTTCAATATAATCATATTGTTATGAATATGATTATTATGATTATTATTATAATTATTATTACTTTATTCATTGTAGCAATAACCATGATACAAATATTTATTATTACGTTTCCGGAAGTCAGGTCTTCTGACTGTGTTTGAACTTGACACGCTGATAGCAGCAACACGCGCCGCCACAACAGCTGGGGCAGGATTTCCGACCCAGTCGCAGCGAAGATGGTGGTCACCGCTGGAATGGAGGCTTTACAGTCGCCTGGATAAGACAGCGGGTCGCCCAGAAAAGGCACCCAGCGGCGCCGACTCTCCACCGAAGCTCCTCCTGAGAACCGTGTCAGAGGCGAAGGGTGGCAACCAGCGGCGGACGGAAGAGGACGCACCACCGCCAGGGCTGGCTGTGTTGTGTTTGTTGGACACACACACATGCCAGCAGAAAACTAGTGCTGCTCAGACCCAAGGAAATTAGAAAGTGATGTTCGAGAGGTTTTCCACACTTCAGAGAGGTATGTTTTCGCTCCCTCCGTGGACTGTTGTGCTTGGTTGCCGGAGGTAAAGCGAGAGGAGGAAATCCAGCGTCAGCTCCAAATAAGCAGAGACTTGTGAGTGGGACTCTCCAAACGCAGGAAATACGGCCTGGGAAGAAGGAAAAAAAAAAAAGTTTCTGGAAAGGAGAGGTGTCCCGTCGCTGACGTTTTCCACGCGTTGGACGACGTGATTTTGAAGCAGCTCGTTGCGCTACAGTAGTGTGGAAGGTCCACGGCGCCTCGCAGAATCAGTCAAAAGAAGAAGGAATTGACGCACCGCCAGGGGGGTTTTTTAATGCAGGATTTTTCTCCCC
>BJFM01001385.1:55706-106573 GCA_016586285.1 Arothron firmamentum
TTTTTTTTTTTTTTTTTCTTTTCCAGGCACATTCATCACCACCCGACCACCTCTTTTGAAATCAGAGGGGATAAACGTTGGAGATCCGGAGAGGGAGTTCAGGAAAGGACGGGGCTGGATCCGTGGGAATAGGCCTGTCAGGCCTCTGGTGATCTGGATCTTGGACTGGACTGAGCTCCAACACAACTCCGTCTGGAAGATTTTCAAGGGCCCACAGGAATAAAGATGGAGGAAGACTGCATGGGAATATTAAATACACACCACTTGCGCTGTAAGCCATGCATGAGAGGGGTGTAGAAGAAGGTAAATCCACATTGCTCACATATTTTATAGTTATTTTATGAACGGAAATGAGTTCATTCGCACTTGAATCCGGCAGCCATTCACTCGAATCCATCAAATGTGCTGGCCTTTAAATTAAGCAACAGCTCCTAGATACTGAAGAGTTCCACTTTCTGCAGATTAGGTGCCGTAAATTAGCCGTTGCGTGCGCAGAATCTGGAGATCAGGGGGACAGTGTAACTTTTGAGGCAACTTTGTTGTGCACAAGTTGCGCATGTTGACAGCTCTGTCAGCAGCTCACAATGGAACCCCGGACCCGAAGGCCGCCTTCCACGTAAATAAAGCTATTTTCGAATCGTGGGGTGGGGGGTGGGGGGACGAGCATGTTCTCTGACGCTGTCTGTCGGCGGCAGTTGTGTCGGTGGATTGCGCACATACGGAGGAGGTAATTTCCACTCGCGTAACGTCAGAATTCACTTGATGAAAGGGTGAAAAAAAAAAAAGTGGTTGCATCACTAACCCAGTCCTTTCCGAGAAGGATGTTCAATTTGGAAGGCAGAGAGAGTGTTGACATTGGTTTTACCGCAGCAGGAGAGAAAGCCGGGCTCAAACCCAGAGCCTCTTTGGAGAAGGATTCGTGTAATGTGAGCGCTGACGCAAACCCGAGCTCGGGTAATGAACTGCTCAAGAAGCTGGAACGACGCGACTTGTGTGTATGAGCGTGCGCGCCGCTCTGTGCGTAACAAATACGTCTGCGCCGTGCTTACCATTCATGCGGCGTGATTAATCCAGCAAACACCTTTGCTCTCCCTTTCTCTCTCCCTGTTAGTCCCCCCCCCCCCTCTCCGTGCCACATGTGCACGCATGGTGCCCGCTCTTCAGCTCTGATTACTGAAGCGCCACCTTAAGATAATCCGTCATTGTTTAACGCATCATTTTCTGCACCCACTCCAGTTTAAGGTTGTTTGTTTGTTTGTTTGTTTGTTTTTTGGCACACCACACAGTCGGCATGGCCGCTCTGCAGCATCACCAGCCTCTCATGCGCGGCACAGAAGTGAGCTGCGACTCCGGCGGGGACGGCGCCGTCACCGTGCAGATCAGCAACAGCGTGCCGCACATGCGTGAGCGCCAGGCTGCGGCGGGGGGAGCCAAAAGAGCCCCCGACCCGCACAAGTACAGCATCTCCTCCAGCTGCAGCTCCGCGGACTCCAGAGCAGCCGCGGCGTCCACGTCCAGGGCGCGTCGGACCATGCCCCCCCTGTTTGAACGCTCCGCTGCTCAGTGCTGGGACCCCAAATTTGACTCGCCCGTTCTGGAAGAGGCCTGCCAGGAGAGGTGCTTCCCCCAGACGCAGCGGCGCTTCCGTTACGTCCTGTCCTACCTGGCAGTGGCGGCTGTCCTTTGGGGGGTCTACTTTGGCGTCCACAGTGACCGCTGCAACACCGTGGCCTTTCTCGCCCCGACAGCATCCTTCCTCGGGCTCCTGGTGCTGCTCTTGTTGTTCACCTTCACCCAACCCTACACCTGGCTCTACAACCAGACCTCCTTGTTTCTAATCGCTGTTACCTTCGCCATCACCCTGGCCCCGCAGATACAGACGGCTGGCTACGTGCAGCTGGACCGGACTGCTGGAGGGAACGCCTCGCGCCTCGCGGTCGCCCCACCTCCAACCCCTTGCATCTCCCCCGTTGGCACCTTCTCCCTGTGCATGGAGGTTCTGCTGTTGCTCTACAGCGTCCTTCACGTGCGTCTGTACGCCTCGGTGATGCTGGGCTTCTTGTATTCCGTGTTGTTCGAGGCGCTGGAGTGGCTGCCGCTGCTCCAGAGGAGCTATGACACCGCGGGGTGGCAGGCGGGGTCGGGGGATTCGGGTTGGGAAGGACACACCCTCCGCTGGCTGGGCCCTGCCAAAGCGCTGCTCCATTTGTGTGCCCACGTGATTGGCATTCACCTCTTCATCATGTCGGAGGTGCGCTCCCGCAGCACCTTCCTCAAAGTGGGCCAGGCCATCATGCACGGCAAAGACCTGGAGGTGGAGAAGGCCTTGAAGGAGCGCATGATTCACTCCGTCATGCCACGCCGGGTTGCGGATGATCTCCTGAAGCAGGGGGACGATGAGGGCTGCGGCGAGAGCTCTGGCAAGCGCTACTCGGCCGGGGCCTGCTCAGCCTCTGCTGTCTCAGTGGGTGGCGGGGGAGGCGCCGGGCTGGCACAAGCTCCGGGTGTCACAAACCCTAAGCACACCCACAACAATCACAAATGCAAAAAAACCTCCATTCCCCGGGGACAGATCATCTTCCGGCCCTTCAACATGAAGCGCATGGAGCCCGTCAGCATCCTCTTCGCAGATATCGTGGGTTTCACCAAAATGTCGGCCAATAAGTCGGCCCCGGCCTTGGTGGGCCTTCTCAATGATCTCTTTGGACGTTTTGATCGGTTATGCGAACTTACTGGCTGCGAGAAAATCAGCACGCTGGGAGACTGCTACTACTGCGTGGCCGGCTGCCCCGAGCCGAGCGCAGACCACGCCTACTGCTGCGTGGAAATGGGCCTGGGCATGATCCAGGCCATCGAGCAGTTCTGCCAGGAGACGCGGGAGACCGTCAGCATGCGCGTGGGGGTCCACACCGGCACCGTCCTGTGCGGGATCCTGGGAATGAAGCGGTTCAAGTTCGACGTCTGGTCAAATGACGTCAATCTGGCAAATCTGATGGAGCAGCTGGGTGTGGCGGGCAAGGTCCACCTGTCAGAGGCAACTGCCCAGTTCCTGGGTGAGCAGTACCAGAGGGAAGATGGGCGAGTGTTGGAGAGAGCGGGCCAGAGCGCCGTGGAGAAACTCAAGGGTGAGTCGCATTTTTCATTCCTTTCTTGCTCCCTTTTTATCTTTCTTTGTCCACTTTAAGCCATGGAGCAGCCTCAGCGCCTCCTCACAGAAGTTCAAGTCAGTTGACCAGTCAGAAAGCAGAAATGGGAGGATGTTTGGGGACTGAAGCCATGTGTTGGGTGAAGGTGAACAGCTTACATTGTTGGAACCTGTTTATACTGTGTGTTCCTCAGGGTTGAGTGGGGTCACTGCTGGCCGTGATGGCGTTAAAATATGTTATCTGACCAGTTTTTCCCGTTGAAATGTCCTACCTGACAACCAGGAGATTAAGATGAGGCCGTCCGAGCCCCGAGTTTCCTTTTTTTTTGTGTTAGTAATAGTAAATATTCAGCCCCAGCAAATGTTACAGACTGTGTTTTTAACAAAGTCCTCCCAAGCGAATGCACTCTTGATTCATTAATATGTGTTTTGCTAAGCAGCAAAGTACATTTAATGTACTTATGGCGTGGTTGTTCTTGATGCGGTGCGTTGAATTGGTGAGCATTTCCGAATGTGTAGGATGGCGGCATCTGCATCAGCTACATTAGCCGTGTGAGTCAGCATGTCGCTGTAGCTCGCTAATCAATTCAGTGAAGAATAACAGGACATGTGGCTTTTCTGATGCATGCTCAGATTATTTCTAAGAAAGTTAACACACACGACCTGTACTGTGCCGCACCAGCGTTCTAACTCTCCAAATCATGTGTTTGGTAGAAGCACACATGCTTTTCATTGACTGTCTTGGGTCATTAGTCTTGTCATAATTTTTACATTTTTTTCTTGTAAAGTTGTGCTTTTTTTTTTTTAACAAATGTCCAAGCTAAGCTTAGTTCAGATGGGGACGTTTGGGAGGAGTCACCAGAAAGGCTGTGTTTCACCGTGCAAATATACGTCAGCAAACGGTCTGCTGTCACTGAAAGACCTTGTCCAGGCGAATCTGCCATTTCTCACTTGTGCTAAGCTCTGTTTTTCATGGTGGCTCAGGCTGCTGTGTGCCAGCGTGATGTACGATTAGAAGTCTGGATTTGCCCTTTGTGCAGCGCTGTCACGCTCACTTTGCAGCAAGAATGGTCCTCTGGTTGATTCTGGGCTCTGGGTCTTTCCAGGTGCGGTTTGCATCTTCTTCCAGTGCCGGTGTAGGTGTTTTCCTTCAGGTACTCAAGTCTCCTTCCACAATCCAAGAACATGACCATTGGGTTGACTGGGGAGGCTCTAAATTGCTGCTATAGGTTTGAGTATTGAGGAGTATTTTCTTGAGGTAAACAAATTCCTCTGTGTATGTTTGAATAGCCATCTGACCAAAAAAAAAGAGTGGTTTTGTGGGATGTAAATAGCCTAAACAGCCAAATTTAGCCATCCACTCCTTTCTACACTGTGTGGTGATGTGAGCACAGACAGAACTACTGCACCACTGCAGCAATTGCCTGCAATTGTCCTTTAAATTGCATTGGGTTCCATTGGGTTAAAGATCGACCCGCAGGCCTGCGCAGACGTCGAAGAAAAAAAAAATCCAGTAGCTGCCTCCCGTCCATGTTTTTAAAGGTTCACAGGATTGTTGCAGTAACTGTTATGTCTGAATATGACGTAAACACGATCTTGTTAGTTGCTGTCGGTGCTTTGGTTCTCCTGAGTTCAAGCGGCGTCAGTGTGGGTTCAGTGGTTCTGCTGGCTGTCAGATATCCCTGGACAACAGAGGTTGAGGAAAATCTTTGCTGGGTGAAGATAAAAGCTAAAGCATGTGATTGGAAACTTCTATGGACGCGTTGGTCTTTACAGTATTTATTCAGGTGCTGCGTGGCGTTCTGCTCTCACACGATGACGCTCCCTAGCAGGATGCAATGCAGTGTGTCATCCTAGAGAGGAATTAATTACCACAGCCTTTGGGGACGCTGCCTTAGCAGCTGCAGTTGATGGGAAGATAATCAGGATATCTCCCACAGTCGGCCCGAGTCTAAATAATAATATGTAATCGACATTGGCTCAGAGTTGCTGCAGAGATGGAGCAGCGACACGGCAGCATTTACGTGTCTCCTAATACAGATAAAACATCATGGCTGATCAAGTCTGTGAGTAGAGGACGCGTAGACACGCGTGCATGGACACTGTCATCTGGAACTGGGCTAAAATAAAAATAGCAGACCTAATTTGATTTCTCTCTGTTGCCCTGCACTGTGACTCCCTCCGCCACCATCAGCATGTCTTCAGTCTGCGGCTGCATCTGTCCCTGCATGGCTTAATGATCAATGTTCTGTGTAAAGTGGAGGAAATGCAGTTATCCAGTACGGCAGCGTCCTTCATACCTCTGCGTTTTAACAATATGTCACTACGGGGTTGAAAGGTCAACTTGTAGCACTTGCGTGGTGGTGTTGCCAGCATGTCTGCCTGCTTCTGTTGGTGTCTGACTGTTTCTGTGTCTAATAACAATTAAACACACGCACACACACACACGCACGCATGCACATGTGTGCAGTAGCATTAGCCAGGCACAGCAGGAACCAGGCATGAAAGCTGCATACTAACAACACTGGCACTGTCGCCTCTGAAAAGGATCCGACCACTTTGTTAAAAATTGTCATGGCTACGACATGACTTCTAGCACAAGCATAAGTGAAAATGACATCCAGGAGAGAGTATTCATTACTGTTCTGACCTCCAGGGCTTCTTCTAATATCCTTTAAGCCTTTAGAAGCGTCCGCTGCATCATGTATGAATTATGGCATATTCACAGAACGGCCCCATCTGAAGCATCTTCCACTGAGAATTAATGTGTGACTGACTGCAGAGCTTAATTATTTCTCAACAATGTTCTCCAGGAGCAAATGCCCTGACATTCCCATTCAACCCTGCTGGCGCTGCAGTAATCATCATTTCTGTCCTCCCCTGCTTGCATCGCTCATCGCGGAGCGGCACGGTCGTAATGGACCACATTTACTGCACTTAACTTCCCATGAGGTTGAGCTGACTCCTTTTGCTCTTCAGTTTTTAAGTGCGCGTGCGTGTGTGTGCGCGCACGCGTGCGCCTGTGTGCATGTGTTCAGGGCTGATAAACGCGCCGTTCCCCATCTCAGCCTGGTTGTCCGGATGCTGCCTTAGCACGGGGGACACACCCACATAGTGTTTCCTGGCAACTTTGATGTCTGTGCATTAGATGTTCCTTTTTTTGGTCAGGAAGGAAACAGATGATTCACCTGCTCAAATTACATTCCTGTATACCTTAGCTGGCAGTGCAGACCCTCGACTTGGTATGTGCTGACTGTGTTTGCCTGCATTTAAGGCCTAAATGAGTTAATAAGTTACTATTACATTATGCCCTAAAATCAGGAAGAAGGAACTGTAATATGTGTCATCCAACTTCTCTAAATGGTCTGATTGTTTCTTAATCTCGCTGTGGCTGCATGTTGATGTAAAGTAATGGATGAAAAGGAAGCTCCTGAGAGATACGCAGCTTTGTTCAGCGCCGGCGTGTCCCGTTGTTTGCAAGTTCAGCTCCTGGTGGAGTGTGTCTTTAAGGCTGCAGCTGGGCCCTAAACACTGTTCCAGAAGGACTCTGTGTTCCATCAGTCTGCGATATTAACCTCTGCCACCTCGTGCATAATGGTGGCTGTTAATTGCCAGAGGGTCCTGATTACCTACTGCTGTAATCATATTGTCTCTAATTAACCCGCTGATGCAGAATGTACAGTACCAGTGTTCCCTCCTCCCTCTAAGCTGGACAAACTGGGCTAACTGGACGCAGGTGATGTGGTAGATGCAGTTTTTAGTGTAAAACAAGGTGACAGGCTGGTTTACAGTCATTTGTTTGACTTATTTGGAGTGCTGCTAATGCTTTGTCATTTTGGGATTGTAAAAAAATTCTAAATTCTTATTCAGAAGACCTGAGGTTAAGTTGTAGTGAGCGTAGCTGCGCGTATGTTCATTTCAGTGCGTATTGACATCAGTTGCTAAACCGTACCTGCCTGCTTGTAACAGTATGGATGTGTCTTTGCTTGAACCTAAATGTTTTGTTCCGTGTAGAACATTGAAAACTATGGCTTTTTTAAGAAAAATGAAAGCTGTTATTTTGAGTTGTTTTTATTGGCTAAAATCTTTGAAAGAAATCCGAATCCTCCTCATGTGGTGACAGGTAGACATGTATCAACTTAACTGCAACCTGCTGACTTGAGTAAATCATTTCCCATCATTCTCTTTTGCTGATGTCAGTGGAGAATGGGTGGAGTTATTGGGATCCTGGTGAATGGTGTCTGCCGTTATCCCAGTCCCGAGTTCAGAGTGCCGAGATGACCGTTCGACTTCTGGTCTCGGTATAGATTTCACTTTGAGTCGTTCCCTGACGATCTGTGGATGAAGGGAAATAGCTGAGACTTTCCCACAGTCCAGTTTAGGACCACGAGGGAGTTGTGTGCATGTGACTGGGACAAAGTGGACCCTGCGCAGCAGAATGAATAACCCCCAGACATTTATTTATTGGGGATATACATGATGCAAAAAGAAGGTTTATAAAGAGAATTCTAGTGAAGTTTGAGATGAAACCGGAGGAGCAGAAGCGTGTGCGTCCTCATCACTCGCTCATTTCTGTTCTCTGCCCTTCAGTCTTCCTGACAGAGTCAGTGAAGTGAGACAATAAAATGTGTTTTAACAGCTGCGAGTGTGTGCATGTTTATCTGAAGTGACGCAGCGACGGTCAGGAGTGCGTCACCGGTCCTGTCAACCTGCTGGACTCCATAACACACATGCACGCACACATGCACGCAGACACACTTCAGACCATGAGAGGCAAACTCCATTAATGCAGTTTTAATTATTTATTTATTTATTTTTTCTTGCGTTGCTATGTTTATCAATCCGGTCTGATTTTAATTCAAGCCAGCAGTCAGACAGAAAAACCTCCAGAATCTTGGCAAGCACGGGTCTGTGAGTTGTCAGAAGCCATATTCCAGCCTTTCCCTCCCTTCGCTGATTAGCGGGACGCGACACTGGAAAGGACAGACAGTCAGCAAGCTGCCCGTCCATGCTTTATCTGCTCATGGGACTTTTGCTTTGCAAGAGATGAAAGACAAGAAGCTATAAAAAGGAAGAAGGAGCTGGTGAGGAGATCCACAGTGATGGCAAAGGAGGAGGAGGAAGGATGGATGGATTGGATGGAGGGAGGAATGGGAGGGTATTTGAAGGAGGGTTGTGTGAGAGCCTCATCCCTCGGGTTCCATCAACGTGTCCAAATATGGAGGCATTTGCTATTGCACGAGGCCTATTCTCAAGACCCACCGCTGACCAGTGAGAAAACCCAAGAACAGCGGAGGGAGGGGGTAGGACAGAAGAAACAGCGGCGGGAGAAGGTTTAATCAAAGGAAAAGAGTGAAAATATGAGGACCAGATAGAGATTAAACAGACGTTTAAATGTAGACGTTCTTGGCACAGCAATAGAGAAAAAAGTAGGTCAGTGTTAAAGCTTTGGCTCGGCGCTGTTTGGACTTCCAGAGGTTTACAATTAAAGGGCAAACGTGTATTATTGTGTCCTAAACTGTAGCGTTTTGGACTTTTCCATAAAGCAAAAATGACAAATGAGGAAAGAGGTTTCACAAAGCTCACCCGGTGGAGAGGGTTCGGAGTCATCACAGGCCTTCAGGTATCCTGTGTGCAGCACCAAGGGGAGCCGATGACCTTGGGCTCACCGGGAAGGTTTGGATCAGAAGTCTGAAGTTGCTCTAAGTTCAAAGGTCATTTGTCAGGAAGTGGAAAGTCCAGATTGAGATGGTCTTCGGGGGATTGTCTGAAATGTCAGCTGCAGTCTAAAAGTTTCACTTACACACTTCCATGCTTTGTTGTTTATGTTACTTCATGTGTCAGTTTGTGCGTAATTGTACTAACTGTGTTGCCTTTTTACCTTCTACATTCTAAACTAAATAAACCAAAACCAGACATTAATGTAAAAGAAAGGGTCAGGTCCAGCGCACTTTGGTGCATTTCAACTTGGTAGAAAACGTTTAAAATATATCACTATTTCAGGCTCAGGTGGCTTTGGGTAAATCTGCCTTCTATGAAAATATGCAACAAGATAAGAAAAACATAAAAATCAAAGATAACGCACACAGGGGTGTGTTTACAATTTTGGAATGTTTCTGTGACAGTTTTAAATAAATAAAGCAGCAGCTGGCTGTCTATTTTTGTCGTCAGTAGTATTTCATTGTACCATATGGAAAATTTCTTCCTGTATGTATTGGAAAACCTGCGATTAGATAAAACTTTAGTATGCAGGCGGTGTTATAAATAGGGAACGTCACCACTGAGCTCAACATTTAATATAGCAGGTAGTTTTCTTTAGAATTACGCTAATGTTGAGATACAAAGGTTAGTCTTAGACTCCAAGGGAAAATGATTTTACTATTGTCTTCATTAATTGCACCGCTTTTGTCGTGATTGTGTTGTTTTTTGTGTGCCAGCAGCGCCATGAACGGGTTAGTGTCTGATCTAATTCAGTCTTAAATCAGGGTCATAGTCACAATATTTTGCTGCATGTTTGATGCCATCTGTTATGTCAAGTCTTTAAATACTCTCATAGTTCAGGGCCTGTTTAGAAGTTAGGAGCGGGCAGTTGATAAAGTTAGAAAGCTGAAATGGAAGTGGAAAAGGAATGTAGGTTATGTGAGGCATGCTAAACTCGGTGACCTTCAAAGGGCTCTCGGTCTTTTCCTCCCCCTCACCATCTCATTGCCGTTTACTCTGCGTCGGCTGTCTCAAGTGAGTCGCGAACCGGTCAGCATTTTGTGTCTCATGCTGAATGCAAAGAAAGAGAGAAAGAAAGAAAGTCTTAATAACTCCCGCAGACCTACAGCCCAACGTCCATCCATTCATTACGTTTCATGCATTTCATGCTTATTCCTATTCAGGGTCGTGGGGGTGCAACAGTTCACCACTCAAAGGACACACATTCACTCACACACTCACACCTGGAGGCTGTTTGAACCAGTGTTCATGTTGTTGGGCCTCAGGAGAAAACTGGAGGACAAACCTCAGACAGACTCTGAAGGAAGATGTAAACACGACACAGAAGGATGGAACTGAAAAACATGAACAAAGCTAAGGTGAACGTTTTTAATATGGCTGTCATATGATGTATCAAATGTAATCAGATTAATAACTAGGTCATTTTCACTGTTGTTTGGTTGCGGGATTGAAAAGACAAATGACTAAAGGAAGATATATACTTTTAGTCAGACATCACAGCACAACTTGTAGCTGCAACTAGCAACCGTTAGCATGAAAATGCTACTTCCATCTCACAGTGATCTGGTGAAACAAAGAACTGCTTCCTGTGCACACATCCCTACATGCTTATTAATCGTCCCTTTTTTGGTTTTCTTGTACTTGAACTCATTCAGTGGATCAGCTGGTTCTACTTGGTCTACTAGCTAATGTACTAGTTATTCGTCTAACCCAACCAATAACATATCAGAGTGAACTTAAAACAGTTATTTTAAACAAAACTATTGGCAAACCAAAGGAAAAGTTAACGGTGCTGGAAGAGTTCCTTGGCATCATCTCTAAAATGCTACCAGAAGAATGAACACCATTTTTCCAAAGGATCTGTTTTGAAGATGGTTGTCATGGTGGCTGGAGTGTTGTCTCACTATTTTTTGTTTTGCTTCTCTCTGTGTGCGCAAGGTCCACAATTACACATTCCCTTATTTAATAAGCTAGTAATCTCTCTTGGAAGGGATAGGTGGCAGAGAGGAGCAGTGAAAACTGTGTGTGTTTGGATGATTATACATGAAATGGCCTTTGTTGCAAGCTTGGCGAAGGCCTTGATCCCTCAGTCAGAGCTGTTGTTGGCCTAAAGGCTCAGGACCTTTGCAAAACTTGAGAGTCCCAGAGCTGTAAACAGGGCTCCCAGAGTCCTGGGACAAGTTCTTTGTTTGCTTGCGCATTCAGAAATATTTTTATTTATGGGAGCGGTGTCCATTGTTTCGAGCACACCCTGCAGAGGTACTGGTACCTTTTCATTAGGAGCTTTCGCCAAATCTCGATATCAAATCAGAGAAATTAATTCAAATTCCACTGAGGGGAGAAGGTGTGAAGCTTGAATGAGCTTTGCTGGAGAGACAGAGCTGCGTGTCCCGTCCACGTAGCAGTGGAGGCTGATGCTGGAGAAAATCCTGCCAAGGGAAGGAGGCTGATCACGGCGAGGGACAGAGGCGGCACGCAGATCTGGTGATTTGGATGAGCTGTGTGAAGGCTGCAGAATCCAGACCAGACCTGTTGTTAGAGGTTGTTATGGATTAGATTGGAAAAGGAGTCGAGTCACAAAGATTTACTCCAGGGTTTTGGAAAGCAGGGGCAGGTTGGAAATGGGACAGAGGTCGTTGTAGTTGCTGGGGTCGGCGCTGCAGCTTAGAAGAGCTTGAAGAATTCCAGTGTTGACTGAGCTGGATGATGGCAGAAGCGTCTGGGACTGGAGCTGGGCGGAGCTGGGTGGAGCTGTTTCCAGTATCTGAGTAAGTCAAAGCTACAGATTCTATATGTGATCTCCAGACACCCGCTGCACAGATACGGAGTTTCAAATTGGCTGTGGGAGCGATGCGCATTGCTTATGAATAGTGTCCATACCAGCGAAGAACATCACTAATCATGTTTAAGGCTCAGGCAGACTTCCACTGTGGCTACTCGCTGGTCCAGGACTCACCGTTTGAACTGGGTTAGCACCTCTGACTGTTAGCAAAGTTACTGTGTGTTTGGCCAGACTGATAGAGCCTGGCTCGCAGCCACGGCTCTAATCTTCTGTTTGCATACGTCCTTGTTGGCATAACATCAGTGTGAAAATGAGCAGAACTTTACAGATGTGCAAACATGAGATGTGCTGTGTTACTGCCCGCTGGTCAGTGAAGTGTAGCTCATAATTGGAAATGTCCTAAGGCTCCCCTACAGCAAACCGTCATATCAACATAAAAAAATCAATCAAGGATCAAGAATTAATGGCGGTTAAACCTTTGTGATTTGCGGATTGGCTTTTGCGTTGCGTGGCGTTGCGTGGCAGCTCCGTCCTCCGTCTTCAGAGGGCAGCACGATGCAGCTCCGACAGGCGGCAAAATAACAGATGTGTCATGGTAGGAAAGGAGTGAATAACTCCATTATTTCTACTAAATGTTGAATTGATAGATTATTTATTGCCTGTAGGTTTTTTTCATGCAGATGTGTTTGAAAGTGCAGGTCTCCTCTGAACGGTTCAATCTGATCTGCCGTAAACACGGGAGGTTTTTACCTTGAGCATTTAGTGGATGTTTTATTTTCTCTTTTCACCCAGCCTCCTGTCCCGCATGTGCTGCGCTGTGCAGGATTGCTGTGTCGCGCTCTGCCATCTCGCAAAAATCAAAGACTGAATTGTGTTTTTTTTTTGCGGGGGACAGAAGTCGGAATGTAACAGAGCCTCCGCTGGTGTAGGCCGACACACGCGTTGATTTAAATGGATGGATGAATGAATGAATGAATGAATGAATGAATGAATGAATGAATGAATGAATGAATGAATGAATGAAAATGTGTCAGCTCCGTTGCCGGTTTGGGGCCCAGATGCAACACAAATGCATCCGGTGTATTATAGGTGTCAGTGTCACCAGTGCGTCATTTATACATTATGTGTACATTCCATTCTCTTCTTTCCAGGGCAGCTCTGCTCATCAGCCTGAGACTGACGAACATTTGCTCTCCCTCAGGGATGAAAACCTACCTGATCTCAGGAAGGAAGTCGGAGCACGATGTGCCGCGCGGCTGCTCTGACTTTGTCAGCCGGTCCCCGCATCCTCAGCCCCACACGCCAGACCTGATTTCTAGAGGAGTGCAGGCAGCTCAGGTGCTACTGGGCCACGCAGACCCTGACAGGGTAGCGGTAAGTCAAATAAAACTAAAGAGGAAATGCATCATCATGCAGACACTCAGGTTTTTAATAAGTAATTAAAGCCGAATATCACAAAACTGTGATAATAGCACAAAGAATGAGTGACGTCTATGGTGAAATACTGTCAATTAAAGAGAGAAATTAAGTAGACTTACAGCTTTTTAAAATAAATTTAAGCATCAGCTCTACATATGTAGTATTCAGCATCCAGAAGTAAAAATGTTGAAATGTTTTCATTTATCAAAACACTATTGTGATCATATAATTGTCCTTCTTTCACATGAATGAGTTTTTGTATCTTGTCATGTTTCTGTTGGTTTAATAACTGTGGGTTTCATTTTGTGGCTGTCGTGCTGTTTTTAGTCTCCCCGTGTTTCCCACTGTGTGAACAAGTCGGGAGCAGAGCAAGGTGATGTCCTGACTGTGCTCAACAGCTGTCAAGAAGAGTACAAGACCAACAACTCCAAGGTAAAACACACAGTTCTCACTCTCGCCAACAGTTTCTGACCTTTTCCTCTTAATTCTCCTCCGTATCTTAAGACCTATCTTCTTTTTTTGTCTCTGCTTTCACGTCTGTCCAGCTCATTCCGGGTCGCAGCTACAGAGCTGCCAATGGTCTCCTTAGCCCCCCAGTAGAGGACCCGGTGAGAGCCAGCCAGAGCTCCCTGTGTGACATGCTCCAGGAGAAAGAGAAAAAGACCAGCACCAGCACGGGAACGGGCACCAGCTTAGGCCTGGCTGCTGGAACGGGGACAGCTGGTACTGGGATGGACCACTCTGCACTGATCCACCTGCGTGCTAAAAACTTCAGAGAAAAGAGCGACGCTCACTTTGTGGATGTCATCAGGGAGGACAGGTGAGCGAAGTCCATCCAGGTAGAGCAGGGGCATCGGAGCCCAGTCCTCGAGGGCTGCAATCCAGCCTGGGTTTGGTTTTCACCAGGGGGAGCCCAGTGAAAGAGATGTCAGCCTGGTCGGACAGAAAACCCGGTTGGATTACAGCCCTTAAGAACTGGGTTTCAACGCCCCCTGAGGTAGACGAATAATTTCACTGAAGAATGATAGAATAACTTAATGGTTAGAAGTTCAGCCAAATTTGCACAAAGATTCTTCTTTGACAGCTGTGCATGTAATCTAATTATGCTGATTTTAACAATGGAAATCCAGTTTTGAAAATGCTGCCTAAACAAGCTGTAGCGGATATGAAAGCCACTATAGATTAACTGTTGCAGTTTGATTCATATGAAATAATAATGTGTGTATATGCATTGCGTCACTGTGTGTTCACAGTCTGATGAAGGACTACTTTTTCAAGCCGCCCATCAACAAGATCAGCCTTAATTTCCTAGAGAGACCGCTGGAAAAGGCCTATCACAGCAGCTACAAAGAGGAGGTACACACACACACACACACACACACACACACACACACACACACACACACACACACACACCTTACATGTTACTTTAGTCTTAATTTCTCCCATAATTCCTACTAATATACATTAGGTAAGTAATGTGCTTTGACATAGTTACTTTTCTTTCCTAGTGTCCCACAAACATTAGGTTCTAAGTGCATTTACTGGTTTTCAATGCGGTTTGTGTCCACATGTGACTGTGCGAGGTTATTTTTTTGATGCTTTTTATGGTTTTAGAAATTGTATTATATGTTCATATTGCAACAGACACACACGTGCATCCACACGCACATGGCCTGCGTTGACCCCAGTTTTGATCCCCCTGCTGTTACATTGGTGTAACTGCAACAGAGAAAACGTCCCGCTTCACGATCGCGTCAGTTCAATCACTGGTTGAATGTGCTTGTGGATTTTTCGTTAAACTGGAAATTCTAGATTTATTGTTTGCATTGATACGTTGTGGTAAGTAATTTTAGAGATTTGAGAAAGATGAAGTCCAGTAGCAGCTCTGATACTGTCAGCCTTTCATTGAAAGCATGATATTTGCGTAGGAACAGATGGAGATTTGTGGGGAAGCTGAACCACTACTTCCATGTCATTCCTCTTATCTCCAGGTAAAGAACCAGGTCCAGGTACAGACATTTGCAAACTCCACCTTCAGCTCCTTCCTGGATGTTCTACTCAGCTGTTTCGTTTTCGTGGCCCTGACGATGGCCTGTTTCCTTCCACCCCTGGTGAGCCCGGCAACTGTGGGCCCACCGGCCACTGCTGCCATCACCCTGGCTGTCCTGGCCGGACTGCTGGAGCTGGCCTCTGTGGTGCTGTCCGTACGGTAAGGACAGTTTGGACAATGAGTTGCACAGGGACCGTTTTTATGTGCCCGTGACCAAATGAAATAAAGTTGAGCATGAACAGGTTTATGCTAATGTTGGAGAGCAGCTGTGGCCTGGATGGCCTCTGCTCTCTGAGAGTGTGAGCTGTGATGAATTAGAATTGAAAAGAGCTCTGAAGTTGCATTTTATGCAAAATCAACTCTTTTTCTGAATGTTCATCTGACCTCTTCTGCAGTATGGCCTTCTGTCTGGAGGAGGTAATGAACTGCACCCTCTCCCTTCTGCTGGTGGTCTCTGGATGGATCCCTCGTCATGTGATCGGGGCCGTGCTGATCTCCCTCCCTTCTGTCTCTGTCCTGTCCCATCTCTCCTGCAGTGTCCACCCTCTACAGGTATGTTTGTTGAATGCTGGCGGGATAAAATGAAGAGATAGTCGGTAGAGATTTACCCTTCAGGCACATTCATGGCGTGCTCTTTTCCTCCAGGTGACCATGTTCCTCTGCTGTGCAACCATCCTCGCCATCATCCAGTATTGTAACTTCTGTCAGCTGAGTTTTTGGATGCGTTCAGTCTTGGCCACAGCCACAGGGGTCATCCTGCTGCTGGTGCTGTACAGCCCCTTGCACAGGTACAAGTGAGTGCATCCTTACCGTTTACACAAGCTAATGCGTATATATATATATGTTCTGAAATTATGATAGCAAAGTGTGTACAGTGTGTGCGCTTAGGGTTGCTGCATTTATATTGATTTTTTTTATGTTGAAATGTACTCCACCACATCTGTTTAAGCAGGATATTTGATCTCTGATCATCCAGCATTATCACAGAATCTTTGATAGCGTAAGAAGGGAGTGTTTGTTAATGTAGTTTAGTCTCCTGGCTGACATCTTCCAGCTCCATTAATAACAGCTCAGGTGAGTGTGCCCGTTCAGGCAGAAGGCTTTGATGGGTTAGTGATATTGGAAGGGTCAAGAGCAGCAACAGCTCTTTTCCACTTTCCTGACGGCAGCTCACCCTGGCTGGTGCTCACCATCATGCATTCCTCTTCTTTCTCCTTCACCCTCCTACTTCATCTCTCCCTCTGAGCACTAGCTGTAATAGCTACGAAATGTCAATAGTGGCGAAAATGAGTCATCCAACCAATGCTGTTGCGAATTTCAAGTGAGGTAATTACAGCGCGGTAGATGATAGAACGGGAGCCTTTGCGCCTTTATCACGTTCTGTTTCGTTTATCAGGCACAATATGAAATTAGCTGAAAATGAAATTTCACACCTTTTGATTGGTGGAGCTTTGCGTCTTCACTATTTCCTCAATGTTTTATTAAACATAATTCTTGTTTGACAGCAGCATTAAATATCAAAGGTAGACACATTGAAGTTAGTGTCTGTGGTCATCAAGTGTGATGTACTGAGGCCAGAATAGAAGACTTGCTATTTTGTGAATGTTGGATTCAAATACTGATTTAAAAAAAGTGTTTTCACTCACAGAATGAACACATTGTCATCTGGTGGTTCACCATCAGTCACCCCTGGCCCTGACCCTCCTCCAGAGCCTCTGGATGTTCTAATCCCAGAAGCTGTTCTTGCCTTCTTCCTTCTTCTACTCCTGGTGTGGTTCCTCAACCGTGAGTTTGAAGTCAGCTACCGTCTTCATTACCATGGCAACGTAGAGGCTGACAAACACCGCTTTAAGATCCAGACGATGCGAGACCAGGCTGAGTGGTTACTGGGCAACATCATCCCCATCCATGTGGCTGAACAGCTCAAGGTTTTTATAGTTATGGGAACAAACACCAGCTCCGTTATAACAGCAACATGTATTTATTTATGAGTTAGCCTTTTTACTTGCATATGTATGGTTTGTGCTGATGTTAGTCAATGCTTCGATATAATAGCAAAAATGTAGGAATAAAGACAATTTTACAACACATTTTAATCAAAGGTATAAACTTAGCTCGCGCTAATTTAGCCATCTTTTGTCTCCTCAGGTGACCCAGAGCTACTCCAAGAACCACGACAGCGTGGGCGTGATCTTTGCCAGTATTGTAAACTTCAGTGAGTTTTATGAAGAGACTTATGAAGGTGGTAAAGAGTGCTATCGTGTCCTCAACGAGCTCATCGGAGACTTTGACGAGCTGCTGCGCAAAGACGAATTCAAAAGTGTGGAAAAGATTAAAACAATTGGCGCCACCTACATGGCTGCATCTGGCCTGAACGTCCAGCAGCTGGCTGAGAATGACAGCGACTCTCCACACGCTCACCTCAGAGCCCTCTTCAACTTTGCCCTGGAGATGATGGGAGTCCTGGAAGACTTTAATAAGAACATGCTGGGCTTTGGGTTCAAACTCCGTATTGGATTTAACCACGGGCCGCTGACGGCGGGGGTGATCGGCACCACTAAGTTGCTCTATGACATCTGGGGAGACACTGTCAACATCGCGAGCCGCATGGACTCCACTGGTGTGGAGTGTCGGGTGCAGGTGAGCGAGGAGAGCCATGCTGTGCTCAGCGCCATGGGACTGGAGTTTGACTACAGAGGTACAGTGAATGTGAAAGGCAAAGGTCAAATGAGGACCTATCTCTATCCCAAAAGTGGGGAAAGTATATTTCAAGATAAAATAGAACTAGGTGCCAGTGATGGACCTTCACCCATGGCATCAACAGCCAGTAAGACTCAAGGATCTGCTGCTCAAACAGGCCCGTCCCCCTGTTCCTCCCCACTTTCCACAAGCCCTCCCCAACCACACAATGCTGTTAGGCCTTCAATCACAGGACCTGATCGTGACCATGCTAAGTTCACAGAGGTGAGGGAGGAAGGGTATAGGGACCCTCCACCACCCCCTGGGCAGCCCATGGCCCCAGACCTTTACTCCCCACCACGCTCTGAACTCCTCCCAGAACCTGGTGGTGCAGAAGTGGACTTCCATGCGCAGCCTTCTCCTCTCCCGCTTCAGGGAGAGGAGAAAGAGGAGGAGGAGGCTAATGAGCTAACCAAACTCAACGAGGAGTTTTATGCTCGTTTCTGATGCTGTTCTCTTTGAACGTAACCGGTTGGAATGCTGGACAGGTTGTCCCTGAAGTGTCTTCAGCGTGAGTACAGAGGGATAAAGACCATCATTTTAGAGTGAGAGAGCTGAAGAGATTTAGAATACATGAAGCATCGACATAAGTGCCTTCAGGACAAAATCATTGAATGAACAAACATGAATACCGAACAACATTTTAACAGTCGTTGACTGTGGACAATGCTGTGGTTTCTTACTCTGTGCTTTTATTCTCAATGCAAGTTTTGTTCTTTCAATCATTATTATTGTGCCATATCATTTGTTATGACTTGATCAAATCTTCCTGTAAGGGAAATAATTTTAGATACTACAAGTGCCAGTGCAGAATTGTTGGGCTGAGCAGGGAACAATGGGGAGAATGAGGGAATCACGTGAAGCAGTGTTAATTTATGTATTCTGCTTTAACACGAGGGCTTGATACAGTATTCATTTGTGCTAGAGTCTCATTAAAAAAGGGATACGCTATGAAGCGGCTGCAAAGAGTTAAAGCAGCTAAATGCACATTATTAGCACAAGTCTTGCACAGTGTTTTCTCAACCACTTGGTATTTGATCATTTCCTCAATGAAAATGGCTTTTTAAAAAAGGTTAAACTGAGCTTTTGCCTGTCACTAGCACAATCAACAGCACAAAGCCACATCAGATAAAGGGAATTTATATTTGAAAATAAAGCCAAGACCATCATAAAAGCATGAAGGCACTTTAAATACAATATACCTTTTGGTGTGACTCCACTCAGAATGTCTTATCGGCCCTAAACAGTTGTTGTAGGCTGAAAGATAGGTGTTAAAATAGGTTACAGTTTGTTCCTGCAGGACGTTACTTTCCTACTGTCCAGCTGCTCACTCAGTGGACATCTGTCTTATTTTCGCCAAAGTCCAAACATGAAACACAGCGTTGAAGCTGCAGGTAAAGCTACCATGGCCCACTTTGTTCAGTACTATGGATAAAAGATAAGATTTAAATTGAGTGATATTTCCAGTTGTTGCCTTCACTGTCCAAAGGGGATAAAACATTACACGATTAGGTCCCTCACTTCAGATCTTGTGAGTGTTTTGTCTGTATTTCGCTGTGTAATTTGCCATCACGGCCTTTCTGCAGGGGGGGCTCTACTGTATCTTTTTTTTTTCCTGAGATTGCAAAAGTTTAACTGAATGATCAAGAGGCGTAGCACAGCCTAAACTAATTAATAGTTTCACAGTGCCTGAAATTCTAATTGTTTTTGAGTGTTTGGTTTTTAGAAAATGTATTTTTTTAATTGTGCCATTTTCATGAAGAACAGATTATTTTTGCTGGAATCTCTGAGTCCATCTGTACTTCTCTTTGCTCTTACTGAACACAATAAAACAGTACACTATCATGCACATGAGAAGTCAGTCAATGAGGCTGCTGTTAATCTCTTCAACTGCCGTTGCTGCCTCATCTTTATAGGAATTAATCCGTACAAGATCTGTTTTACAGCCTTGCCAAAACAGATCAATGACATGACAATCAAGGGAATCATCTTTTTTTTTTTTTTTTTTTTTAAACAAAGCTGGCTCCATCTGTAGCATCAGATAAGTATATTTGCTTACCTCTCCTTGTATACACAGTCAGTGCCTTTTAAATTAGGAATATGTTTGTGCTTATTTGCATTTCCAGAATTTTGGCCCCTGCATATTTTCTCCAGGAAAAGAAATGGTTTGGAAATAAAATCTTTTAAACTGTACTATTTTCAAACAATGTATTTGTACACTATTATTGTAGTGTGATGTATACACACAGGTTTACAAACTCAACTCTTCAACTCTGTGCCATGAAAAGTTGTATATTTCGTCAATTATGACAGAAGAAAGTTTTTTTTTTAACCTAAATTTGTCAGATTAGTCTTTTGCCTTAGATAAAACTGGTGGTTTCCGGCTCACATTACTGTAACCCCAACATTCACTGCAGAGAAGAAGAAGAAGAAAAAGCAGATTTGAGGTGTGCGGCTGCTGTTTTATTGGCCCACATTTGTAAATTTTGTATAAGTAAAATAAGGTGAATTCTGCCAGCTTTGTAATTTGCGGTGGCACAGGCACGTGGGTGCGCACATGAGAGACTTTGTTTGCATGGAAATGAATATGTGGTATCTTTTTGCGAGATCCTATACATTTTAGTTTTGACACATTACCATCCCTTTCATTTTAATATCACTTTTTATATAAGTGTGTCATACATTTAGCACTGATTGGCAACACAAAATTCTTTGTCACCCTGCTTTGCTTATTTGAGGCTGCATGGATCTTTTTTTTTTTTTTTTTTAATAAATGGCAATTGATCGTGTGTGTACCACAGGGATTGTTTGTGTTTTGGAAGAGGGAAATACATTAAGTTGAGCTTTATAGCCCTTACTTGTGTAAGCGTGTGAGTACTTTGTAACAAAGAAGGGAAAGGCATAAATTTAATGAGCAGTTGTTACAATCACAAAGTTATTGTGTAATCACTTATTTAAATGACAGCTCTGCTTATTTTAATGTTAAATTTTCTAGTAAACCCAACCAGTATGTGTTCTGTGTTACACTGGGACAAAAGTCAACTGAGTTGTTTGAATCTTTGTGCATTGATTTTATATTCTTAATAAGATGAATGTTTTGTGCACATTACCCTTGTTTCATTTACCATCATGTGATCATAATCTGTACACATTTGCACAAAGCACTCGGTGTTTGTACATAAACAGTTATTTTATGTCACATTTGATTTTTTTTATACATGTGCATACAGTATGTCAGATGTTGTCAGATGTTGCAAGATAACAAAAGAAATTGAAACTTATTATCCAAATGATTCAATGTGTGTCTATGTGAGTGAGTGTTATGATTTTATTACTCCTTTTTTCCAGTGTGAGAGAAATAAATCTCCATGCAGAAACAATGCTCTGATGTATAATGTTTATGTCAACCATAGATCCAGGGTGTATATAATATGCTGAAAATATATGGTGATATGAAATGTAAGTAGTTTAATTCAACAAAACACCGCATACTATATTTGTAAATCATTTCCTCAAATTTATGTTCTCATATTAAAACAATGAGTTCTGAATTAGTGCCGCGTTGACTTTCTGGCCACTCGGTATTTTTTGGAAGGGTGATAGCGCCACCTGCGGACAGCAGCGGTGGTGTCTTTACAGAGGGCGTGATAGCGCTGCCCCTCCCCCTCCACAGCCGATCTGGAAAAGAAAAAAAAAACTTTTTTGTATCGAAGGAATCAACAGCCGCCATCTTGTCGTGGCTCGGAATTAGGATTTCGATCCAACTGTGGTTTTAACGTAGAATTCGAGCATCCTTACCGCGATATGACACCGCCCTTCCCCCGAAAACATCATCTTAACGTCGCATCGGAGACATTTTGTGCGAAAAACCTGGAATTGGATCAGCGGTCGTCGGGCAAAAAAGCTCCGTATATGTGATTTCCCCTTCAGAGTGCGGCGATTCAGCCCCTGTCGCCGATCGGGAGCAGTATTGTTTACGGAGACCTGAGCGTGACTTTCGAAGTGATTCGCAAAAATACAGCTTTTTCATGCAATCGTGCATTTTATGGAGCTTTTCGAGATGGTTGCATGAATACATTTGACGTCACGCAAAATGATTTTTTCAAACATCTAGACATTACGATCTTTTTTGGGAATGCAGCAGTTCATCTGATTCCACTGGATTGTCATCTGGAGGTTCGATTTTTACATGGGGAATATTTTAGTTCGGGTTATTTAACGATAATGTGGGTGTTGGATTATCATGGGGTGAATGGCGGTGGCGAAGCGGGGCGCTATTGCATCTCTTTTGAAAGACTCGCAGCAAGGAGCAGCTATCGCTAAGAGTTAAACTAGCTGATAGCAGGCTATTAGCCAGTTAGCCGAAGTTAACGAGCAACGAGCTTGTTGACGTCCTAAATGAAAAAATCGGGTTGACAAACACAACGTCCTTGCCAAAAGGTAATCTCAATTATCAATTTGAAGCAACCGACCACACGAGACAACTATGGCTGAAAATCTGCTTGAGATGGGACCTCCCAGTTCCAAGCGGCCGAAGCTGAATTCACCTGCCCTGTCAGCGTCTGATGGACCAGGTAAGGGCCTTCCTTCCACCGCCTGCACACGTAAACATTGTCACTCAGGGAATTGTGATTTGTGATATTAGGGACAAAACAAGATGTCAATTACATGCATAGTTCTGTGTAGTTTTGGCTCATCTAATCGTGTTTAGGAACAACCTCCCACTTGGATATTTGTTTCAAAATTTCGTGGTTGACATGTAGAAGTGTACATAAAATTACTTTTAGGTAATTTCTCATGAATATTTTGATTTACATGAACTTTCTGATCTCTTAAAAAGCACACATGCTCTAAATAATTGGTTCGATCAGCGTTGAATGGTTACTGTTTGGGTTTAGGTACAAGTTTAACAAATTTGTCTGTAGTGCTTAATTTGTCTGTAATTTAGAAACACAGAATTTACAAATTGGAAATATGGTGATCTTTTTAGGGAACAAGCAAATGTTTTATTATTTTTAAAAATTCTTTTAAGTCATCTTATGGAGTTGACAAGTCATAGATGGTGCTGATGAAGGTGTAAGGTGTCATCTTTGGCATGCTTCCATTCCACCAGTATTTTCCCATGCTTTGATGGAAGAACTGAAAATGTGTTACGATGCTGCACACAGCATCGTAACACATCTCCGTGCCATCAGAACAACGCACAAGTTGGAAAGTATCTTCCAGTCTGCTGGTTGTCACAGGGTTGTGTGACTTTACCCTGTCGCACATTATAGATGGAGAACAATTTCTGCCAGCAAGACAGTTCTGGATGCATGTGTGCTTCGCTTGTAATTGAGGGGCATTTCTTCATAACTGAATTCATTTTATCCTGGAAGAGCAGGTTTATTTTGAGTTTTCCTCCTTTGAGCACCTTTTCGTCCTAGGCGTGTCTTCTGATATCTCTTGCTTAATTTGTCCCTTTCTTTGCGTAACTTGTCCAAAATCTCTGGAGTGTCTTTTTCCTAGTTTTGCATCTTTTCTTTTAACCAGCATTCTGCAATTATAGGCCTCCTCTTTGGCTGACATAGATGACTGTCTGACAGGGTATCTACATCTTATGCATCTACATCTTTGTCTCTGTTCTCTTTCCCCCTTTTCCCTGAAATCACTGATAAATTGTAATTTTCGCTTCTTTGCTCTATTTTTCTATCAAACCATCATTTTAAGGAGGGGGGGTTTCTTTTTTTTTGTGAAATAATAGCACGAAAACCAATAATAAATGACTCCAATCTAAACAATGTTCTATCTGCAACATGCATCGTCCGTCCATTTTCTCTTAACTTTTGTTGGGATAATTAATGCATTTAGTAAAGTATTCTTACTTTTCTAATGTTGCATTAATTGCTACATTTACCCAGTTCTGCTCCAGAAACTGCATTTCCTCCTAGCAGCGTTTATGTGCATTTCAATTATTGGGTTAACGGGATCGCGAAAATACAATGGTTTCCTTGAAAATCATTAATTGCAAATCAGTACGTCTTCTTTTTATACCATGTTTTTTTATACAATTTGTGAAAGATTTCTTGCGGTCTTTAGAAGGAAACCAAGCCAACAGCATTGTAAGAGATAATAATTTGACTGTAGGTGCTGTTGGTAGGATTTAGGTCACCCCAGTTGAACTTTTGGTCCCAGTGAGGTGTGGGTGGGTCAGTGTAAATGCAACAGTCGTACACCACTGGTGTGGTGTTTTGTGTGAAGGTGGCTGTACCTGGTCTGCACCAACTGCCTGGAACACGCCAAAAGTTTGAGCTATAAGGGCTCAACGTATCTGCAACTGTGTGACAGTGTGGTTCGGGAGGCTTAATCTGCGCCTCTGCTGGAATTGTGCTGCTAGCTCCATACGGCTTCTCCAGTGCAGCTACAAATTCTTGTTTATTCACAGTTGCTGTATGTTAATTGCAGAGCTATGTTAGGAAATGATATATAAGGAAATGAGCAGCGCAAAAAGTAGCACCTGTACTTGACTGTGTGTCTGTTGTTAACCTTTATCTTTTGGGTGCCAAATAAAAAGAACCACACATCTTTTTCTGTCAGTTGTCATGGTAACATGACGCTCTGCCAGTCATGTAGTGTTTGATACAGAGTGAAAACAAGCATGTGTAAACGCGGAGCATACTTGCGATTGCTGTATTAACAGACTAATTGACTAAATTGACTCTGTTTTAATGGAGCAAAAATGTAAGCTTTAAAACAACCATTATGTGGGTTGTTAATATTGTTTGGAATATAATCACTCCCACCATATTGATGCAAATCCTAAATTTACTGTCAATCATATTACTGAAAACAGGCAAAAAAAGGTGAAAACATTATGTAATATGTTGCTCTAATTTCTGCTGTCCAGCAAACTGAACTATTACTGCGAGCGCTCCTTGACATGCTGTACTTTTTGACTGTAGCCCACATATTTGTTACAGTTGGTCATCTTGTCCTCACTTACTGAAGGCAGTACGCTCTTCAAGCACGATAGTTTAACGCTCCTGGTTCAGTACACAGCAATGGGGCTAAATGATGGTAAAAGTTGGAATGTGGAATATGGAAGTTAAGTTTTTAAGGGGCACATTCTGGGAAATGCAATGGTAGTGCTTAATTTAGCTGCTGATGACTTAGCTCAAGTAGCAGTTATTGTGGTTCTGTTTGACACAGATGCATGTTGTAATATTTTTGTCACGACATCATTAGTAAAATCATTGTGTACAATGGTAAATTCCAGTGGTTATTTTTTTTATGTCATGCAGACCTGTTTTATTATTAAGGTGTTGTAGAACTGTTAATAAACCAGAACTTTTTTTATTATTAGGTATTCTAACCTAATATGGACCTAGATAAATCATTTAATTTTAAAAATGAATACATGAGTGTGTTAAATTGTGCGTGTTCCCATTCAGGAATGAAAGCAGGGCTAGACCTGATGACATGTTAGGGGTGTAAGGTGCGCCTGCTTTGCTAAAACCAGCTCATGCAGCATATTTGGACAACTGCATTTATCCAGGGAAGTCAGCAGGGCCTGTGCCCTCATTAAAGCCCAGACTGTCACCTCCGTCATCCCCCCATTTCCTCTGCTGCTCTACCTCATTTATACAGTGCAGTTGGGATGTTTTCAGACCCTTAAACTTTTCTCTAAAGTTCTGTTTTCCTTTTTTTGAATGTAGATTTTTTTTTATTTCAGCATAGGGCAGCAACATAAAATATGACTAAAGTGAATTTTTTTACAATCTTTTGACAGCTCTATAAAGGTTGTAATTCTGCAGCAAAATATGCGTGCTGCTTGATTGAGTTAAAAAAACCGCACTGTAGTTGCAATATTACTACTCCCTTATGTAAACCTCATATGCCTGGTGTGTCACCCACACTTTTTGTTATGACTTAATGTATATGCATTGCCAATATTTTTTTTTTCATTGATGGAAGATATAAATGAGAATTTCAAAGTTACAGAAAGTTTCAGGAATTGCAGATGGGAGAATTACAGATAATATGATGTCCATAAGAGGAAAAACCCCATTTAAAAAGGCATTAAATGTTCATGTTGAATTTATAGGAAAAAAACATTGAACGTGGGGGTGGGTGCGCGCAGTAAACCCTGTACTTGCCACCAGTTGAATCAAGGTGAACAACACCTTTAAAAAAATGACAAGCTACAGTAGATATCTGTCAAAGCAGCTTCCAGAATTTTCTACCTATGCATAAACACCTGTTGATGAAAATGATCTTACAATGTGTAGAAAGCCCAAACATGACCCGTGGAAGAGAGATTTGATTAAAAAAACATAAATGAACATGAACTGATTTTCTCCTTTCTCTCCATTTTGTTCTAGATCTGGGGTCACTCCCCTGGGATGATTTGGAGAATGATCTTCCAGATGAATTGATTCCAAACGGAGGAGATCTGAGCTTGATGAGTGGAATGCCATCAAACGGAGGAGCAGCGCCCGGAGCTGGTCCAGGAGGAGCTCCAGCGGGCCTCGGCAGTGGCAGCAGTGTTCCAGACGCTGCTGCCAAACACAAGCAGCTCTCAGAGCTTCTTCGAGGCAGTAACACCTCCAGTATTACGAACACAGGACTGAATTCAGCCAGCCCCCAACCGGGTAGTATGGGGCCGCAGCTGGGTACGCCACTGGGAAAGAGCCCTATTGGCCAGGTTTCCCCCAACAACCACCTTTCACCCCAGGCTCAGAAAGCAGGAACGCCAAGTGGAGTAGCTGGACAGAATAACAACAATAATACTGCAGCAATGGGTTTGAACACATCGGGATTTAATCAGGTGATGATTAATAACGGCCCGAGCCACGGTGGGCTCCTGCCGCAGGGCGGGCAACCGCAACCAGGCCAGATGATGAACGGTGGACTTGGACCTGACGCCGGGAGAGTTCGGGCAGCTGGGGTAGGAGTCATGCAGTACCAGGGAGCTTCAATGCAGGGAGCTGCAGCAGGGGCAGGAGGAGCAGGCAGTGCATTGGCAGAGACACTTACCCAGGGAGGGCAGCAGATGGGGGCCCACACCAATCTCAATGGTGCACAGCAGGCAGGCAGTCTGAACAAGGTGGGTGACATTTTCCCTATCAGCTTTGACAAGACTAACATTAAGACTTGCACAACCTGTACCGAATTATTAGAGAATGCATCCACGGTGGTTTATATAACACACACCTCACAGTCTCCTGACAATTCAAATTGAATATGTGAACATGGTTAATGAAACACTGCTCTATTCTTGATATATTCATAAACATAGGCTTAGACATGTGCTGAGACCATTCATATGGGGTGCAGATAATAAGCAAATTTGCTGATAATTAACTATGAATGGACAGATATTGGTTTTTACATGAAATATTTTTAACATTTAAAAAGTCTATCCTGAACATGCTCACCTTGACTTAAGGAGATTATGATAAATAAGAGCATTTGAGTAATTGTCTGCTTTGACTATTTGATTGATCATTTCAATAAATGGATTAATCAACTGTCAAATAGTTGTTGCAGCCCTGCTTTTAAACATTTAAAAGGGCAGCTACTGTGCAAATATGGTAGCGGAGGGGGTGCTAGCGCAGCTGAAAGCCTGGCTGTGGTGTGGTGTGGTGAAGCCTTGCCTGCAGTGGTTCACAGTATGTTGTGGTGCAGGGAACTGAAGAGTTAGTGTGTTTGTCTGTGTGGAACCCTGTGCTTTCAGCCTTCTCAGCTATGTTGAAAGGCTGCCAGTGACTGGTCAGCTCAGCTGGGTCTTCTTATCTGCTCTGTTGGAACACAGTCAACAGCCTAAGGGGATACAGCCTGGTCTGGCACGCTGTCCAGTCTAGTCTCCCAGCACTTATGTGGATGAAGGAGCGGTGCTAGCAGGTTGATCTTTGTGTTAAGCGTGACACAAATGTAGATTGTAGGTTTTTATCCCAGATTTGTTATTTACATGCCCACAAAACACTCATATATATTAAAAATGTGCCTTAACTCTGCACCAGAGATTATTTCTTGTATCTCTGGTCTCTCCACTGGCAATTTTCTTTAAAGGGTCTTGACTGCTCCATCATGTCATGCTCTAACTTGCTGCCCTTGGATTTCTGTTCCCCTTATTCTTAGTTAACAGTGATATTACCCACATTTTACTTGGCCCACAGCGGAAACTTTAGCGTCTTGTCTCCATAATGTTGTACTCATTCATTTAATCAATTAATTAATTAATTTAAATTAATTTGTGACTTGCTTTACCCTTTTTTTCTTTAATCTATCTAGATGGGCCTTAGCAGCAATGGAAGTCCGTTTGGGGCCCAAACATATGGACAGGGTGCTACAGGGCCAGGACAGCAGCTCAACCCACAGCAGCAGCTACAGAACAAGGTTACCCTTGCAAACAGCCTGCCGTCTTTCCACAATGAGCTCAAAGGGCCTGCTGTCACTAATGTGCCAAACATGGTTAGTTCTTGTTATGGATACTCAGACATTGCCGAACAGTAGGGTTGCACAATAGTGAATTAATGACATAGTTCGTCATTAAATTTATAAAATCTGATGAGGTCTGTTAACCAGTGAGTTTTTCTTCAGACTACAGATGAAAAATTAAAGTTTTTTTATTTTATTTAAATTTACTTGTGGTTCAGAACAAAATAAAAAGGAAAATTATACTTATGTAAAACTATGGATAAAAGTTAGGCTCCCTCTGCACACTAGAAAAGCACTTGAAGAGCACAGACCTTCACTGAGCAAGTCATTTCCCCACTCATTAGCCCCTTTGCACCAAGTGGTTATAGAAACTTAGTTCTAGGTTCTACAGCTCTACTGCTTCTAAAACAGTTCTACTCACTACGGTCCCTCAAAACCATTTGCTTTCGCACTTGGTGGCCATAGGAGCTGGTAGGAGTGGCTAAGAAGTGACCTAGACACAGTGAATGTGTACGTTATCACTTGAATTTTGAGCTGGGTTTCTGTTATCTGCTAATTTCCTGTCCTTTTTTTTAAAAAAATGTACAAAGGATGAACATGCACAGGTAACACAGGTGCTGAAGACCTGGAATAGATGATGAATAAAATGATTTACGCTCACACACCCGTAAACACATCAAAGCGCTGCTTGTCCAACAGTGGGTGTGACTTACGAGCTGGACCAGTCAACAGACCTGCATCATTAAGGGGTCCTATGCTAAGAGAAAAGACCCTGGTCTGAGGTTGGAGCTAAACGAGTTAAAGGAACTAGGGCCAGAGGAACTAAAAAAAGATCCCCAACTCCATCTGGTCTGAATGCAAAAGAACAAAAAAAAAAACCTTTGGTTTTAGGAACTACAAAAAATCCAGTAGGATTTACTTTGATCCTTGGATGATTAAGGCGCAATGTCCCTCAGACTCTTTAAATATCATATTTGCTGTTGATCTTATTTCTGCATGAGGCCATGCCTGCTCCTGATTTCTGCTGCTGAACTTTGACCTCTAGGGCTTTCTCACATCCTTTTTTGTTCCTGTAATTCACATCCTTGTTAAAATCAGTTGTTCCTTTTGTGTGCTAGTGTGTTTTGGACTGTATGTTTATACATGCGTTTCTCTATTAAATTGCTTAAAAATTTCTGGATCCAGATGATAATCTGGAATGTCACCAAAAAGTGACCATCTTTTCCTTGTCCCAATGAAATTCATTCATAACATTTCAATTACATTTGCTAAATGTTAAACGCTGGCAAAAACATGACCTCCTTGGCAGAGGAAATTAGCCAGGAAAAGTTTCCTGTTGCATTTTGGTCTCTTCTTGTTTTTAGTCAAGAGGAGTAATTATTGTGGTATTAAGCTTGTGTCAGTCATAACCAACAATTCAATCTTTTTTTTTTTTTTCATTTTAAATGCAGCACTACTTCTTTTTGCAATTTTTGAAAAGATGTTTCCTTGTTTTTAATGACAGGTTGTCTAATAAGTTTTTTTAAGCACTATGGAGTTAGTAGCAGTACTACTTAACTGAGCTTTTTCTACAGTTATAATGAAATCTCACCAGCAGTGACTTAAACAATCAACAGTATTACACTTATTTAGTGGAGTTACAATAACTTATTTCAATATTTATCTGTATCGTAATCAGCAGCTCCAGCAGCAGTCTCAGCAGCAAGCGCCGATGCTCCCAATGGCTGGCAGCGGAGGTGTGGCGGTGACATCGGCGGGCCCCACAGCTGACCCAGAGAAACGCAAACTGATCCAGCAGCAGCTGGTCCTGCTGCTTCATGCACACAAGTGCCAGCGCCGTGAGCAGGCTAACGGTGAGGTGAGGGCGTGCGCTCTTCCTCACTGCCGCACAATGAAGAACGTCCTCAACCACATGACCCACTGCCAGGCTGGCAAGTCCTGCCAGGGTGAGTTGTAGAATTTGAAACCAGATTAGATTTCGATTCCCCTGAATCTGCTTGTTTTGATTGCTGTAGCAGCTGATACTTAAACTTTGGCTCCATAAAAGGCCCAAAGCTTAGAAGCAAACCGTGAACTTATGAAGCGATGTGAGCGATGAGCGACGTGAAGCAGCCACATTCTAACAACAGTGATTGAGCTTTTAAAACATGACCTTCTAAATGTGTGAGGAATGTTTTCTTTTTTTTTTTTTTACTTGTCTGAAATAATGTGTTTTAGAAGCAAAATGCATCAGGTTGATTGTTGGATGACACAAAACTGATTTTACCTGCTGCATCCTGCCATAAGAGATGGCTACTTCATATAAAATGCAGAAAAAATAATGTATTTGACATTAAATACAACAGAAGTGGCTCTTCATTACAATGTATATTGACCATACCGTATTTCTGATTCATGAGCGTCATTAAAAGCCTCGTTGGCGTCTTTGCCTGTTTCCCTGCAGTGGCTCATTGTGCGTCATCCAGACAGATCATCTCTCACTGGAAAAATTGTACGCGACATGACTGTCCCGTCTGCCTGCCGCTGAAGAATGCCAGTGACAAACGCACTCAGCAACGTGAGTATCAGGAGAATATAGAATGTTTTCCTGAGTCTCAGTCCCTCCTCAGCAGCTACTCTTTGTGCATGATGTGCACTCTTTATGATGCTGCTGCAGAGGTTGACCATTAAAGGTTTTTCTGACACCAGTGCAGATTTTTATTTAAATTATAGCAGCTTATGGAAGATGTTTGGGGTCCATTAATAAGCTGAATGCTTAATAGCTGAAACACATTATTTTTCTTTGATCATTGAAGTATTGGCAAATATTTTGGTATTAGTTGATATTAAGTGTAGAAGCAAGGCCATTCATATTCATTTTGATGACGGTGTTTTGGGTGACTGCCCCTTTAAGAAACCGTTGCTAAGGTTCGGTTGGTTGTGAGCTGCGAGCGATAGTTTTGGTTTTACCACCCGTGGAGCCACACGGGTTTTATACCGGTTCTGCTTTCGTGTTCGTGTTTATGTTTACATCAACCTGTGGAATTTTTTGACACCTTCGGAATAAGTTCATTTTTTGATCGTCACAACGTGTTCAAGAGGATGTTTACATCGGGCACTACAGGTAGACACGCCTATGCCACGACTAACAGCAATGTCACAGTTTGGTCAGCAACATTAGTATAACAACCAGCTCTGCGTGGTCAACGCTTTGGATTGGCGACATATAGAGGACACATTAGCGGTATATTGCTACGCTAATTAGCCGCTAACAAACTGCTAAGGACTCGCTAACGTCGCTGAACGGCTCTCCTTTGTGCGTGTTTTTGGAGCACGTTGCTGTGTTTACATCGCCAACGGTGGAAAAACGGTAAAAAATAGTGGGAAAACGGGAAGTGAAGCCAACAACTAAAGGTATGAAGGACACATTACAAAGGAAAATAAATTTGAGAGCTAAACTCAGCCAACTCACAGCAAAAAAGAATGAGATGCAACATTTAATAGATGATGGCAATTTGGAGTTGGTCAAGACTAAGTTGGCTGTGGAGTTTAATAACATATTTGGAGAGTTTTGTGAGCTTAATGTCTCTGTTAAAGGGCTGCTACAGCAAATTGTGTCAGAAAGGGACATGGACAATGATCAGCAGCATTGGTTTGAACCCAAAGCAAATTTATTCCAAGAATTCAGTGATCAAGTGAGTGTGTGGATAAATGAGGTGCAAGACCGCATGGAAGAAGCAAGGAAAGTGAATGATAGTGTTCACCCTTTAGACAGTGTATCTGTGGCAGCATCTAGGAAATCCAGGAACTCCAAGGCAAGTTCTGCTCGTTCTTCTGCCTCATCTGCACGCTTGAAAGCTCAAAAGGAAAGGGGCTGCTCTGGTAGCACAGGCAGCAGGACTGAAGCAAAAACATGCTTTGGAGGAGGAAGAAACTAAGATTAAGGCGGAGAAGGAAGAGCTTGAGTCCATGACAATGATCTCAGCCACGAAGATGGAAAGGTTTGGTACATTCCACACCACGGAATGTACCATCCCAAAAAACACAAACTGCGACTGGTGTTCGATTGTGGCGCTTCATATCAGGGAGTCTCATTAAATGACCGACTTCTTCAGGGGCCTCACCTCACCAGCACCCTGATTGGAGTCATCACAAGATTCTGACAAGAACCTGTGGCCATCATGGCAGATGTGGAGGCCATGTTTCATCAAGTAAAGGTTCCGCCAGAAGATGCGGACTTACTGCGATTTCTGTGGTGGCCTGACGGAGACATCTGCAAAGATCTGGTTGAGTACAGGATGGTTGTGCACGTATTTGGTGCCACTTCATCACCTAGCTGTGCCAGCTATGCCTTTAAACGGTGCACTGAAGACAACAGGAACCTGTTTGACACTACCGTGGTTAATTCAGTGCTACGCAACTTTTACGTTGACGACTGTCTCAAGTCAGTCAGCTCAGAGGAGGAGGCTGTGCAACTATGCCAAAACCTAAAGGTAGTCTGTCAGCAGGGGGGCTTCAATTTAACAAAGTGGATTAGCAACAGTCGATTGGTGCTGGCATCCATACCTCAGGTGGAAAAGGCAAAGGAAGTAAAGGACTTGGACCTAGAAAGAGAACTGGGAGTACAGTGGTGCATCCAGTCTGACTGCTTCAAATTCAAAATCGTTATTCAAGATAAACCGCTCACCAGACGAAACATCCTCTCCATGGTGCGTTCCATCTACGATCCATTGGGAATCTTGGCGCCAGTGATCCGACCAGCAAAGACGATCTTGCAAGAGCTCTGCAGGCTAAAGTTTAGCTGGGATGACATACTTCCAACTCACCTTGCCCAACAGTGGTTTGAATGGACACGAGAACTGCAGCTGCTCAGTGACTTTGGAGTTGACAGATGCAGTTCTGCCCTCGCTCAGCTACATCATTTCTGTGATACTAGTGAACAAGGCTATGGCACAGTGACCTACTTAGTTCAGCAGAACAACAGCAATCAGGTTCATTGTGCTCTTGTAATGGTTTGTGGATTAAATATGTGATCTCTGGCAACACAATCTTTGAGTTTTTTTTGTTGCAACACCTCTGATTTTCTCTTTACACAGAAAAGCACTTTTAGCTTGACCAAGGGCAATAAAGTTAATTTTCTAACTTGTGAAGGGATTTATGCTATGATTTGTGCAGTAGTGTTTTCAGTATTTGCTTCTTGTTGATTAGCTGTCAGGTATAATTGTTGTCAGAATGCTCAGAACAAAGGTTTGCATTTTCTCTCTTTCTCCCCACAGCAAAGCTGGGCTCTCCCAATGCAGGCCTCCAGAACTCCATGTCTTCAGTTGGCGTGGGCCAGCCAAGTCCCACAATTAATACCTCGACTCCTATAGACCCCTCCTCCATGCAGAGAGCCTACGCTGCCCTCGGGCTGCCGTACAGCAGCCAGGCGCCCGGGCAGAGCCAGCAGGGCCCAGGACAGCAAGCAGGTGCACAAAATTCACAGGCTCAGCAACAGCAGCAGCTTCAACAGCAAATGAGACCCATCAATGCACTTGGTAAAGCAATGGGCAAATTCTTGGTCCTACCCATAAATAGTATTCTAAACTTTAAAGTGTCTACCACAACAAAAACAAAGTTGAAGTAAATATGACTTAACTTACATTTAAAAAAAATGGAGTTTTATAAGGCAGTCTTTTTCAATGAAAAAATGATGTAATGCTGTTTGCTGACAGATTTTATTATTTACAGGTAACCAGATGGCTCTTGGAGGCTCGGCGTTGGGTGTGACCACTTCAGACCAGACAAACCTACACGCGGATTCTGTACCCAATACTCTCAACACTAACAAGTCAGTCCTCACTAAAAATTACATTTCAATCCAAATGACTTTTTCATTTTAATGTTTCAAGAACTTTGTTTTCTATTGGCAGAAACTTGAATAGTCAATGTAGAATTATTTGGTATTAAAATTACATTCTGTAGAACTTCCACCTTCCTTTCAGCTGTCATTAGTGTCTTAGCCCCTAAAGAAGCCTTTCAAAAGTGAGATGGAATGTCTGAACTCAGTTCTCCGCAAATTCCAAAGTTGCTATCCTTTATTTGAAAAGCCTTTTAAATGTTGGCTGAAATGTGTTCCTACACCAAACTTTAGCTGAGTTAACTTTGACTCAAGTTAAAATTGCAACATCTGAACCTTCTCCTGTTCTTCCTGCAGTCAGCTGCTGTCAGACGGATCATCTGTGGGCTCGATGGGCAACCTGCCCGCTGCAGCACCAATGTCAGCCACAGGCACCAGAAAAGCGTGGCACGAGCACGTCACTCAGGACCTGCGCAGTCACCTTGTCCATAAATTGTATGTACCCTTGTTGGAGAGTTTACACTTCACACATTTTTAGTTTCGGTTCCTGTCGTAAACCTGTTTTGTTATATAAGCCTCAATTTGGAGTTTTATTTGAGAATTGTGTTTCTGTGACAGGGTCCAAGCCATATTCCCTACCCCAGATCCAGCAGCTTTGAAGGACAGAAGAATGGAGAACCTTGTAGCGTATGCCCGGAAGGTGGAAGGGGACATGTACGAGTCGGCTAACAGTCGTGTATGTTAGACAATAACCACAATTGTTTTTCACCTAATTCATTTGGAATATAAGTCAAATCTCCTAAATAACAATGATCCCTCCTTTTTTTTCCAAGTTTGAGTGTTGTTTTATCCTTCATCCAGGATGAATACTATCATTTTCTGGCTGAGAAAATCTATAAGATCCAAAAGGAGCTGGAGGAGAAGAGGCGCTCCAGGCTACAGAAGCAGATAATGAACCAAGCACCTTTGGCTGTTCAGGGTACACAACAGCCCAGCCTTCCCCAAACTAATGCCTTTGGCGCAAGGCCACCGAGTAAGTGCATCGTTTAGAGGAGTTGATGACCTCAGGTAGCAATCAAATTTGATTTTTCAAGCTTTATTTAAGCTCTAAGTAAAGTATCTGCTTTACATATTCCCAATTTATTAAATAGAATTCCTGTTGGTAGTGAGAATGCTCTATGCATTTAGAGTTGTGGAAGAAACAGAGTGACAGCTTTAGTTGTCGTTTTAATATAGTGGTGCTACGACGCGTGGTGTGAGACCTTCACAGATTGTGCCCAAAAATGACTTTCAGTGAAAGTTTGACATTGCCATCTCAGTGCAGTGCAGAACCATACAAGCAGCGCGAAACAACACACTCATGAATACAGTGTGGTTCTAAACATTAATACCTATGCATTAAAGGCAAAACGAGACAGGAAATAAGGAGGGAGGAGTTGGAGCAGAAGAAGCTTCACCAATACTAAAAAGCACCACCAATGCCAGGGCCCACTCATGCTATTTACTGACTAACCAATGATTCAGTCATTTATTCTCAATTCATTATATAATTATTCATTCTTTGTTATACCCCGTTTTAATAGATTAAGAATGTTATAGTATAGTTGACAACTCATAAGATTGCTACAGCAGCAACTTTGCAGTGGGCCAAAGATGTAAGTCTGAAAGGATCCTGCAGTTAGGAGTATGTTAAAAGATCATTTTTACAATTTACAAATCTCCAGCTGGAAATGATGAAATCGGTGGTAGTGAATTTAATTCTGTGATGATTTGTTTTATTTTTATTTTTTGTAAATCAGCCTATTTATTTTGTAACCCTTGTTTTGACTAATTTTCCTTTTTGCTAATAGATGTTCCTCTGCCCAACATGCCAAATCAGATCATGAATCGCATGCAGGTTTCACAAGGTGTGTTTCAATTATAAACTTGAGTAGAGATTGTTAAAGAATTTGAACTTGTCACTGCACAGATAACATTCTCTGTCCTGTACTAAATGTTATGGGTCCCTCTCAACCCTCCTGTCCAGGAATGAACCAGTTCAACCACATGGCTCTCTCCAATGCCCAGATCTCTCAGGCACCGCTGGGAGCCCGAGCTGCTTCACCAATGAACCACCCACAGCAAATGAACCTGAGTGCCGTCCCAGCAGTAAGGATGAGACAAAACACATGTATTAGGCAGTAAAATTGCAGCATTATACTCACAGCCATTTATCATATCACCCTTTAACTCATGTTTAAATGGTAAAAGCGAAGACCCATCATGGCTATAGGGTTACCATCACCACATCCTCAGAGTATATTTTTTCTTTTCTTTTCCTCTAGATGGGCATGTCACCATCCAGGATGCCTCAAGCCCAGGGCATGATGGCTGGTCATTTTAGTGGTAACATGGTAGGTCAGACAACCAGCCAAGGACAGTTTCTTGCTCCGACCCAGTTCCCTACCGGAGCTGCAGTTAATGCCACAGGTGCTATGAATGTCACTGTGGGACCTGGCATGGGCCAAGCACCTGCTCAAGCTGCTGTTACTCAGGTGGGTGGATGACCAATCTTAATAATGCTATTCCTTTGTTGATGGAAACATGTACTGTTAATTGCAAATAAGTGAGGGGGACTTAAATTATATTCACTGATCAATCGAAGCACAAATTGCTCTTAAATAGTTTCACTTCGGTCTGAGGTAGTATGCGTGGTTGACCTCCTAAATATTTGTTTGCTTGTCTTGTTTGTGTGTGTGTGTGTGTGTGTGTGCGTGCCTGCGTTCTGTGTGTGTCCTTCTCTCCAGCAGCAGCAGCAGCCACAGCAGCAGCAGAGTGCTAACCTCCCCATGAACGCACTTGGCCCCTCACTGGGCCCTCAGCTAGTTTCTTCCCAAACCCCTTTGCAATCCACGCCTCCTCCTGCTGCCCCCTCTGCCCCCACGGTTGGGGGGGCCACTAACCTGCCGCACCCCCAGCCCTCAAGCCGCAGCTCCACCCCCACCCTCCCTGCCCCTGCCCCGGGTGCCACCCCACCCCGCCCCACTCAGCCCCAACCCCAGGTGGAACTCCCCACAGCAGCACAGATGCAACCCCCGCCTCAGCCCCCTACCACGCCGGTGAGACTCAGATCCTTCCGCATGCCCTCCACTCTGACTCCCCAGTCCCTTCAGACTCCCATTCCTCTGACTGTTGCGTCCCAACCCGTTCCATCCACATCCACCTTTCTGCATGATAACTGCATCTTCACCTGTTTTAGCATCCAAAACAATGGCATTGTTGCATCTTTAAAATTAGGAAGCAATAATTCAATATGGGAGCCGTTCATCTGTCCCATGGCTTTAGCCGCGCATGCAAATATGAACAGAATGGTTGTCGGTAGTTCACATCTTTATTTTTGGCTGTCTTTCTTTGTGCTTTTAGTTGTCTCAACCAGGAGCCAGCCTGGACAACCGGGTACCCACGCCAGCTTCAGCATCCAGCGCTGACTTGCATACTCAGCATGTTGGAGCAGATCTGCCAACCCAGGAGGTCAAAACAGAAGCAAACCATGACCAACAGGAGTTTGAGGCAGCATGCGGCAAAACCGAGCCCAAGATGGAGGTAAGTTGAAGTTTCATTTAAATCAATAAATAAAATTCTATATAAAAAAAGGAATCATTTTTGAGTTCTCAGCATTTATACAAGCTGCATTTGAATGTGTATTTTGCCTTGAAATATAACCATATTTTACTTTAAATATGGTCATATTTCTTGGCTGCAATTTGTCCTGTTCAAATGATTATGTCCCATATCTCTTTAAAGGGATTCATATTGATCTCTGTGTTCTGAATACTCAGTTATCCATGGAATGAATACAAAAATCCAGCAATGTCAGGAAATTACAGTAACATTTCAATTGTATTGTTTTGTAGACTGAGGAAGACACGATGTCTGTAAAAAAGGAGGAGCCTGAAGAAAAGACTGAGTCTATGGAGGTGGAAGAGAAAAAGCTGGAAATGAAGACGGAACCGAAGGAAGAGGATGACAGCGGAGCTAATGGCACAACTTCTTCATCTCCCTCTCAGTCAAGAAGAAAAAGTGAGTTTGTATCAACGGAATAACCCCTATTGGCTAGTTATTTTAGATATGACAGGATGAAACATCAAAGTTATGTTTACACGGCTGATATAGTTATAATTGATATACAGCGCATGTAGTTTTTACCCAACAATGGAAACACAAGCGAGATAAACTCATACAGTGACATAAAACAATGAACTGCAGTGTTTAGTGCTGGGTCAGAACAATTCCCAGTTGGGGGTGTCGGGTGGGCCCACTAACGTACGATGCCAGAAACAGTAAGGACGGAATTGTTCAAACCAAGAAGCCAACAATATCAGTAGTACTGCTGTTTCAGTTGTTAATCTGTACTATTCAGGTATTTATTCATCATTTTGCCTTTCAATTTTTATTTTTCAGTATTTAAGCCAGAGGAGTTGCGCCAGGCTCTAATGCCAACTCTGGAGTCTCTGTACAGACAAGACCCTGAGTCACTGCCCTTCAGACAGCCAGTAGACCCCTTGCTTCTGGGGATACCGGTCTGTAGCATTCCTGCACTTGTACAATTATTGTTAAATACCAGTGTTATGAATGCTCATCATTTTACTTCTTTACTTCTTTCTTCAGTAACACTTTTTTCAATTTTGTTTTTCTTGCAGGACTACTTTGACATTGTGAAGAATCCAATAGACTTGTCCACAATAAAGCGCAAGCTTGATACGAGTCAGTATCAAGAGCCCTGGCAGTATGTAGATGATGTCTGGTTGATGTTCAACAATGCCTGGTTGTACAATCGCAAGACATCTCGTGTCTACAAGTACTGTTCCAAGCTAGCCGAGGTGTTCGAGTCTGAAATTGACCCCGTGATGCAGGGTCTGGGATACTGCTGTGGAAGGAAGGTAAGATGTACTGTAGGTGGACAGTTGGAAAAGTTCATATTTTTCTCTTGTGGGATTCGACTTCAGGGACGTGTCCATGAGCATTACACATAGTTTAGCTGCTATGTGTCAAAAATATTTCTAATTATTCTTTTAAATAGTCCACTTTATTATTTTTACTGACATTTTACCATCTGTGTCTCTGCAGTATGAGTTTTCTCCGCAAACCCTCTGTTGCTATGGCAAGCAGCTCTGCACCATACCCACTGGAGGCACATATTACAGCTACCAAAACAGGTAAACAACTCAGTTTCAGCAGTTTGGGCTTTTATTTATACATCTTTTATAATATGGAAATTATTGGCTAAAATTGTATTTTTGTGGGCAGTAAATGTAGCATTTTTGAGCATTATGAGCCTTAGTGCAATGTGTGTCATCTTTTCTGAAGCCCGAAGAGTAGACTGCAGTTATTCCAGTTGTGTTGACGCCTCTCAATTTCACTGCATTGTTCAAGCATAGTTTAGGTCATTGATCAGTGTAGTTTACTGTAAAGAAGTGTAAAAAAAAAAAAAAAAAGTCATCTGTTTTCAGATGACCATTTTATTTCCAATTAAACGTATTTCATTTAAATGCTAAATGCAGCATTGCACAATACTATTTCTTAGAGTATTAGTTGTCACTTGCGCCCCCTGGTGCCTAAACCCCGCACATTGCAACCCCTGGTTCCACACTGAAACACGCGACAGGACTGATGTATCACAATCTGACAGACAACACGAGGATCCTACACCTTCAATGGGAACTTATTATTGTAATTTTTGAATGTAAAAGATTAAAAGAATTATGTGAAAACTGCAAAACGACAAATATTCTGCTGATAAGTGCTCAAAGTCCTGAATGTGAGAGTGTCATCTTTTTCTTTTTGCAGATATCATTTCTGTGAAAAGTGCTTCAATGAGATCCAGGGAGACAGTGTGACATTAGGAGATGATCCTGCACAGCCACAAACGTAAGTCATCATGTCAAAAAGAATTTCTTGACTTAAATCTTTTTATAGGCTTGAAAATATACTAAAAAATAACCTTTGTATCATTAAAACCAAATTATATATAGGGACAGGACTTAATTGAAATTCTTGTCAAGATTTTTAATAAATCAGTTTCCTTTTTTGAGGGTCCAGATTCATGTGGATTTCTAATGTTTTCATTGCTGAATTTCTCTTTCAATTTTTTGTTGATGCTTTAGGATGATCTCTAAAGATCAGTTTGAACGGAAGAAGAATGACGTACTCGACCCTGAACCGTAAGTACAAGCAAACCTACTTGAAAGAACTTACAACAACTTGCACTTGAATGCATTAATTTGGCCTTGTGGTGTTTTTCATGTCACATTGTACTCACTCTGCACCTCCTGAAGGCATTAGGTCAGTCCCATTTAAAAAACAAAAAACTAGCAGCAGATATGTACACTCAAACACACGTACTTGAGAAGACATTCTAGTTAATATTGGTAATTGAGTTAAAGTGGGTGCAGATGCAAAGCGGTTATTTAACACGATTCTACGTTACTATGAGTGCAGCTCGGTAGATTTAAAATGTCCTCTTAAAAATTTGATGTTTTTCCACATCTTTCTCCTCACAATACATCTACTCCATAGATTGTCTACGAAGTGTATGTCAGCATGAAGTACACTGCACTGAACATTGACCTGAGAGTACCAGCACATAGTACTGACATAAATCAGCTCTTTCATGACGGCCCAATATTTATTTAATTATATGGAGATGCACTAATAATATCTGACTTGTTGAAACATCAGAGAAAGGGAAACCTGTTGCATCAAGAGAAATGAAAGCCTTAGTGCAAAGGGTAAAAATATGCAGCAATAGGCACACACACACACACACACACACACACACACACACACACACTGCTACACATTTTGTGTGGTTGAGTACATTTTGAAGTTATAAATCTTTGAGAACATTTTGGTGGGTATGTAATATTTTTGGGTATGTAAATATTATATATATTAAATATTTTCATTCTGTATTTGTAATTTTCTTTTAAACAGGTTTGTTGAATGTAAAGATTGTGGACGAAAGATGCACCAAATTTGCGTCTTACACTACGAGGTCATCTGGCCATCCGGGTAAGTGCTTAAGCTCTATTAATAAAAGTATGTTTTTAAATATTGATCTTGTGTAAAAAGAACTAAGTCAGACTTCCTTTCCTAGATTCATCTGTGACAGCTGTTTAAAGAAAAGTGGAAAAACACGGAAGGAAAACAAGTTCACTGCAAAGAGTTAGTACACTTCTGCACTTGCATTTTCAAGTCTTTTATTTCTCACAATATAGGCATGTTTATCTTTTATATACTGTGGGTTGCAGGAGCGTTTCAAAGACTTTTGAATTAACAATCATTGATTTCAAATTTTGATTGCGGTTCATTCATCTGTTTGTGTCAAAGCTGTTTTCAAGGGATTAAGCTTTGAGTATGGGAAATTGGGGGGTTACCGATTATCCTTAGATTATCAAAACGGGTAATTTTACGAAGCAGTGGAAATGATGGTGTCAGTCCCCCTTTGGAAATGACATTTTCAGTCACACTGGGTGTTTATTTAACCTAAAACAGATATTGTTTTTAAGTTAAATTAATGCTATATCTGTTTCTCATCTAGGGCTACAGTCAACACGACTGGGAATGTACATTGAAGACCGCGTAAATAAATACTTGAAAAGACAGAACCACCCAGAAGCAGGAGAGGTGTTTGTGCGAGTGGTGGCGAGCTCCGATAAAACAGTTGAAGTAAAACCAGGCATGAAAGCCAGGTAAGATCATCCATTGTAAGAAAACACTGGTGCAATTATTTTTCAAATAAGTCTTTGCAAGAGACTTTTAAGAGGAGAGAGAAACTCTATGAGTTCAAGTACTGCGGGGTGTTGTTCACGAGTGAGGGAAGAATGGAGCGGGAGGTCGACAGGCGTCTGCAGTAATGCAGGCTCTGCACTGAGCCGTTGTGATGAAGAGAGAGCTGAGCCAAAAGGCGAAGCATCTCGATTTACCGATCGATCTTCATTCCTGCCCTCACCAGTGGTCATGAATTTTTGGGTAATGACCGAAAGAACAAGATTGCGGGCACAAGCGGCCAAAATGAGCTTCCTCCTTAGGGTGGCTGGGCTCTCCCTTAGAGATAGAGTGAGAAGCTCTGTGATCCGGGAGGAGCTCGGAGTAGAGCTGCTGCTCCTCCGTGCTGAGAAGAGCCAGATGAGGTGGCTGGGGCACCTAGTTAGGATGCCTCCCAGACGCCTCCCAGGGCACGTCCCTATGGTAGGAGGCCCCAGGGAAGACCCAGGACACATTGGAGAGACTATGTCTCTTGGCCGTCCTGGGAATGCCTCAGGATCCCCCCAGAAGAGCTTGGCGAAGTAGCCAGGGAGAGGAAAGTTTGGGCTTCCCTGCTTAGGCTACTGCCCCCGCGACCCGGCCCCAGATAAGCAGTAGAAGATGGATGGATAGAAGAGACTTTTAAGTCAATGTGCGCTATATGTAGGTTAATCTGTTTTTACTGCAGTAAAATAAGCTTTAGGCAGCATGAGAGAGAATATAATGTTGCAAGCAATTAAAATTTTCTGTGTTCCCATATTTTTATTAGTACACCTACCGAATTATTGAGGTATTTTTTCACTGTCTGCTATAAAACTTTTAATATCCAGATATATATGTGAAAGCTACATTTGACAGAGTTGAGTGTCCACTCTATTTCGTGATACAAGGTCAAAGTTGCAATAGTCTCCATCTTTACTGGGAAGGAGTGTTTCCGAGAAGACCTTATCTTCACATTGCTCAACTTGAGGCCGTAAGCTTTTTATTGACTTAGGGCTTGAATTGTTCCTTTATCTGTCTAGTGTGTCAGTAAATAGATATGAAATTTTATTAACATATAGAGTAGTCATAATAAGATTATTAAAAATGAGAAATGGGCATTGTGAGCACTGATGTCAACTGCTGTTTAATACCAGGCATTCGGTCCAAAATATTTACATTAAACACCCAACAGTGCTTGTTTAGTTGGATTAATTCTGAGCTTAACAAAAGAAGACAATATTAAATGCAAATAAATAAAAATTTTAAAGAAAAATAACACTAAAATCTAAACAGGCCCTCGAACAAAACTTTTTTCAATCCATTTTCTCCAAATGTAGATTATGCATGAATGATGAATAAGATAGTTGATCTTAAGAGGCTAATGAACCACAGGAATCTGCAGCAACAAAATAATGTATGACTTGGTTAAAGTGATGTCGCTTCAGTGACAGAGGGTGATGGATTTTGATTGGTGATGGATTTATGAGCTGTAGTCTTGGTTGTCACATTGTTTGTGATTGATCTGTTTGCTCTGACCTGGTAATACAATACAGTTGCTGCTGATAAACAGTGTACTGTCATATAACGGTAGCTTTGGTGGCTTTGTTTGCACTTTGGCAAGTTTTTTTTTAGTTACAATTCCTTGAAAGTACTGTGTTCCCTGAGTGGCTAATACCAGTCTGCTGCATGGCTGCACATTTGTCACATATAAGGAGAAAGCATACCAAAGTCTTATTTATTTATATATATTTTGTAACATCAGGTTTGTGGACACTGGAGAAATGCCCGAGACATTTCCCTACAGAACCAAAGCACTTTTTGCCTTTGAGGAGATTGATGGTGTGGATGTGTGCTTCTTTGGCATGCATGTCCAGGAATATGGTTCTGAGTGCGCATTCCCCAACACTAGGTGGGTACATCTGAATATTGTGTGTAATATGCTGCCACTGCTTTTTTATTTGCTGATATTGATCATGATTTCTTTCCCTCTCTCTACCTGTGCAGACGGGTCTACATATCATACCTTGACAGTATTCACTTCTTTAGACCTCGCATTCTAAGGACTGCAGTATACCATGAGATCCTCATTGGATACTTGGAATATGTCAAGAAACTTGGGTATGTCTGCTTAATCATTTTTTGTAGCAGATCTGCAGACAACATGCATTATTTTATATACTTTATGTACTCCTTTCATATCTCTTACGTTGCGTGTGTGCTCACAGGTATACCCAGGGCCACATCTGGGCATGTCCACCTAGTGAAGGAGATGACTATATCTTTCACTGCCATCCTCCCGAGCAGAAGATCCCAAAGCCAAAGAGACTGCAGGAGTGGTACCGGAAGATGCTGGACAAGGCTTTTGCTGAGAGAATTCTACATGACTATAAGGTGAAACTTAACAGCAGGGGAAAAGTTTTTCTTTTCTTTTTTTTTCTTTTTAATGGATTGACATCTTAGTAAATTAACCGCTAAAAAACATGGAAATAAACTACAAACACAGAGGCATTGCCACCCACACAAGTAGGGCTTTTCTACGACTACCTAATCTAAATGGTTTTCCATTAGAAGGAAGAGGTCCATTTTCTGTACTTCGCAGTCAGTCGCAGTTTCAAGTGTGAATCAAGCTGAAAATGTGACAGCAGGCCACTGATTGGCAAACTCGACAGTTTTGATATCCGACAATAGCAACCCTGCACTTGTGTTCTGTGCACTTTTGTGAACAAAATAATAATGACTACGTGTAAATCAAACCGGTGGTCCAACACCAGGGTGCACAGCTTCTTGTGCTTGGTGGCTGATGAGAGAATCCATAGGCAGCTAGACATTTTGACCTGAAATGAGATGGTTTAGGCCGCTCACGAGTACTAGTGGACGCAGCATCAAGAAAAGCCTTAAAAAAGAAACTATTACTGGTCCCCTGAGGACCACAGTGGCCAGTGATTCAATCAGAAAGAACTGGAAGTGGTTCCTGAAAAGGTTTACAGCACCAACAAGTGGGCAATGGGAGGGAGAGCAGCCCCGACCCAGCTGTGTATAAATACTGCATGAAGGTTGCCAATGCACTTCACTTCTGTTTTTGTTTAATGGATGAATGGATATTTTCCCTCTTTATTTATAAACCAAAATTTAAAAAGAGGGGGAAATAGTCCGTTGATTGATTAATATTATTATTCAGATAATAAAGTGAGGCACATTCAATAATTCAAGAGGAAAAGCTGATACACATTCGCTACAGTTCATAAGCTATGACGGACATTATTGTCTTAAGACTTGATGATGAAAATTGGATATCTATTTTTGCATGGCCCATCTAAATACTTGCATAGGCTTATAAATAAATTTTGGGGTACTTGGAGAAAATACCAAAAGCACATGTTGAATTTTGATTCCTTACATTATGCTTCCATCATAAAACCTTAACAGATACACGTAAATTGTAAAATTGTACAGACGTTTGTCTAATTATTGAACGTTAATAAACTGTCAGAAGCTTGTCTCAATCATGTCTTTTCTTTCTCCCTCTCAGGACATCTTCAAACAGGCAACAGAGGATCGTCTTACCAGTGCTAATGAGCTGCCGTACTTTGAAGGTGACTTCTGGCCCAATGTGTTGGAGGAGAGCATCAAGGAATTAGAGCAGGAAGAGGAGGAGCGGAAGAAGGAAGAGAACACAGCTGCCTCTGAAACTCCTGAGGTGTGCATCTTGTCTCATGATTTAACATTATATTTTGTCATACTTCAATATAAATTTATGTATTTTATCCTCGAACAGTCATTATTCTTGATTGAATTATTTATTTATTGGCATAACCATTATGTGATCTTTTTCTGAGTGGCTTTCTGTAATGGCTGACATCATTGGATTCCCACAGGGTACGCAGGGTGATAGCAAAAATGCTAAAAAGAAGAACAACAAGAAGACTAATAAAAATAAGAGCAGCATGAGCCGAGCCAATAAAAAGAAGCCTGGGATGCCGAATGTAGCCAATGATCTTTCTCAGAAGCTGTACGCTACAATGGAGAAGCACAAAGAGGTCAGCCCATATCTCTGTTTACAACATCCGTTGAAACTAGTGTTTTAAGATAAATCAAATATAGATTAAATATGAATGCTTCTGGGATCATTTGTGTTGTAGGTGTTCTTTGTAATCCACCTCCACTCTGGACCCATGGCCAACACTCTGCCACCCATTGTTGATCCCGACCCTTTGCTCTCTTGTGACTTGATGGACGGCCGTGATGCCTTCCTGACTCTCGCCAGGGACAAACATTGGGAGTTTAGCTCGCTCAGAAGGTGCAAGTGGAGCACCATGTGCATGCTTGTTGAGCTGCACAATCAGGGCCAGGACCGCTTCGTGTACACATGCAACGAGTGCAAACACCACGTGGAGACACGGTGGCACTGCACTGTGTGTGAGGTAGTTAAATATTGCTATCATCATTTATCCTGTGACTGGAGGAAAACGTTCATTGATGTATTCTTAGGTTTAGTTTTTTGACAGTGACATATTTGGTATCCCAGTAAATTTGACATAAAGACACTGGTGTGTCATAATTCGGTTGACATAAATTTTGCACTAATATTCTCTGAAAAACAAACATTTTTATGCAGTATTCCCCAATTTCCAAAGGTTCGCTGCGAATTTAGAAAACATTATTTTAGCTCAGTAAGTTTTAGTTATTAGAAAACCAGTGAAATCTGGAACTCTTAGATAGGTATTATAGACCTTTATATTTATTAGCTGCACAGTTACGGATCTTTGTGCATTTGGTAGTGCACGCAAATCTGTGTCATCCCTGAAAGAATAATGTGATTTTCATCTGAAAATAACATTTACAGTCTAGGCTATTTTAACAAATATACATGTTAGTTAATGTCAATTCAGTTATGTTGTGGATCCACTGTGTAGGCTGCATCAATGACTATATATTAATCGTATAACAATGATGTGTTTCTTTTTCCTCATTTTCTGCAGGACTTTGATCTGTGCATTAGCTGTTACAACACAAAGGGACATGAGCACCAAATGGTGAAATGGGGCCTTGGTCTGGATGATGACAACAATAGTCAGAGTGGAGAGGCCTCCAAGAGCCCACAGGAGAGCCGGCGGTTAAGCATCCAGCGCTGCATCCAGTCCCTCGTCCATGCTTGTCAGTGTCGCAATGCCAACTGTTCCTTGCCGTCCTGCCAAAAGATGAAGCGAGTGGTGCAGCATACCAAGGGCTGCAAGCGCAAAACCAATGGTGGCTGCCCTGTATGCAAGCAGCTTATTGCGTTATGCTGTTACCATGCTAAGCACTGTCAGGAGAACAAATGCCCTGTCCCATTCTGCCTCAACATCAAGCACAAGCTGCGTCAACAGCAGCTGCAGCACAGGCTCCAGCAAGCCCAGCTGATGAAGAGACGAATGGCCACCATGCAAGTCAGGACTATGCCACTGCCGTCCCCACCAGCCGCGGCCACCCCCAGCACTCCCACTTCTCACACACAACCCAACACTCCCCAGACACCTCAGCAGCCACTTTCGAACCAGCCCCAGACACCAAATTCAGCAGGGGTTATGTCCCCTTCTTTTTCCAGTACGCCCCGAAATGGCCAGGCGCAAGCCCCAGTGTCACAGGGCAAGCCTGGGCCTCAGGCATCTCCTCTCCATCAACAGCAGTCCCCTCTCCCCCAGCCACCCCAGGCCCCTCAGCAGCTACAGCAACAACCACCGCCCCTTGCTGCGGTCAAGATGGCCCGTCATATCGAAATGATGGCGCAGGCTCAGCAGAACTACCGGGCAAACATGAACGGCCTCCCGATGAACCCTCCACAGCAGCAGCAGCAGCGCATGCCCGGACCAGTGCAACCAGCCATGCAGATGGTGCCAGGCCCAAGGGGGGCGCAAGTAATGCAGCCTGGCATGACCCCAGGACAATGGCCAGGTGCTGCAGGGCAGATACAGGCAGCTCAGAATCAACAGGGCCTTGTTCCTGGTCAAACACCACAGCAACCCATGACCATGCAGCGAGCCATGATGACCCCGGGGCAACAGCCTCAGCAGCCCGCAAGGATGTTAATTCCGCAGCAGCCTGGTGCCAGGCCACAGACAGCCCAAAGGCCTGGTACTATTGCGCCCAATGCCCTGCAGGACCTTCTCCGCACCCTCAAGTCTCCCAGCTCCCCTCAGCAGCAACAGCAAGTCCTTAACATCCTCAAATCAAATCCTCAGTTAATGGCGGCATTTATCAAACAGCGCACAGCCAAGTACCAGGCCAACCAACCGCAGCAGCCGGGAGGTCAGCAGCAGCAGCAGCAGCAGCAGCAGCCTGGCATGCCAGCGGTGCAAGCCATGACTATGGCAGGGGCAGTGCAGAGGCCAGGAATGCCACCTCAGCAGCCCCAGCAGCCTTCTGCACAGGGCATGGCTTCATTAGGGGCTCAAGGACAGCTGATGAACCCAGCACACAACACCAGTCCCCACATGCAGGAACTTTACCGTCGCCAGATCTTGAAACAACAACAACAGCAACAGCAGCAGCAGCAGCAACAACAACAACAACAACAACAACAACAACAACAACAAGGAGTGATGGCCCAGGGCCATCCTGGTCAGTTCCCACCTCAGGCACAGGGAACTGCAACGTACTCCCAGCTTCGCATGCAGCAACAGCAGCAGCAGCAGCAGCAGATAGCCTTGCAGGCAGGGGCCGGAACAGCTGGAGGAGCCCTGGGTCAGCTCCCACCGATGTCTCAGATGGCTCAAGCAGGTCAAGGGATGGACTCCACCCAGAACTTATTGCATCAGCGGATGCTTCAGCCGCAGCAGCAGCAACATCCACAGCAGCAACAGGTTGTCCTCAAGCAGCAGATGGGCTCCCCTGCTCAGCCCAGCCCAATGAGCCCCCAGACCCACCTGCTTGCGGGCCAGCCTCAGACTGGAGGCCACCTTCCTGGCCAACCTTCATTAGCCAGTGCCCTTAACAATCAAGTCCGTTCCCCTGCGTCAGTGCAGTCCCCGTGCCCTTCCTCACAACAGCAGTCCCAGCAGCAGCGGCCACATTCCAGTCCCTCCCCACAGGTCTCAAACCAAGCCCAGCCCTCACCACAGCACCCACACCCGCCTCACTCGGCATCCCCCCATCCTGGACTCGGGGGCACGCTGTCAGGGTCCATTGAGCAGGGACACTTGGGGACACCTGAACAAAGTGCCATGCTACCACAGCTTAACACACCCAACAGGGGAGTGCTAAACAGTGATTTGGGGATGGTGGGGGACACTACGGGGGATACCCTGGAAAGTTTTGTGGCGCAATTGTAGCATTTCTGATGGGAACTGAAGAACACAATTCTGTTCCCAGCGACCCGTTCTCCTCCTCTTCCTCAGTTTCCCTGAGACTCCTTTCCCTTTAGAGGGCTTCGTTTTTTTCTTTCTAAGGTTGAAAACGGTTTTGTACTGACATATGAAATGTTTCAATCATTGTTTTAAAAAAAGATCATTTGCTTCATATAACAAAAAATCAACACTTTCCAAAACCCACCAAAGGGTGCTCTCTACCTTAAGATGCTGATGGATTTGCAGGTTGCTTCTTAAATAAATTTGAAATGACAAAGAATATATTTTTGGTTCAGACCAAATTTGTTAAGTACTTATTTTAGGTTTGTTTTCGGTATGGTTTCATGCCTTATGCGTTTTGTTCTTTTTTCCTTTTTTTTTTTTTTTTTAAAGAAAATGTACAATTGCATATTATTGCATATCATTTTATTTTGTACCTTTGGCAAAGTGTTGCTGATTTTGTTTTGTTTTTTGAAACTGTAAAATAATTTGGGAATTGGGCCAGGTTTTCTTTACTCAAGCTGTTTTTCCTGGCAATTGTGAATTATGAGCATTGTCATTACTTCAAGGCATTGCATTCAGGGACTGCTTCCCTCCTCTCGTGTGTATGAAGAGCACTCAGTTGCAGGTTGTGTAGACACAGACATGTATGCAGACGCACATGAACACATTCACAAAGGCCCACAGCGGAGACTGGTGGTTTTCCAAACGGCATGGACTGCATCCTTCAGATCAGGTGCCTGGAGTTAGAAAAATCTGTCTTGCTGGTGTAGAAATTGTTGGTTTGACATTAAGAAGAATTTGTCCTACCTTTGTTATCATTGAAACTGATGTAAAGTGTAAAGAGAGTGTGAGAAAGAGACCAGCCCCCAAGCTGAGGTGTACGGAAGCGCATGGCATTTACCCCAAAAAATTAATTACAGCTTATCTTGTAATGAGCTGTGATTTTTTTTCTTCTCTTTTTTTCTAAATGTAATGCGCTTCCGTGGAGGTGGAATGATCACCTTTTTTTTTCTCCATAGGCCATGTCTCGGACGTGCTCCTCTCTAGATGCAACATGCTATGTTCCATTTAGTGATGAGGCACATTTGAGATTCATCCTGAGGAAAAACAAAATGTTAACCCTCATTCCTCTCACAAAAAACTTGAATTGGGGAATTTATCTTTTTTCTCCTATTGTAAAACAAGTAAAGTACTATAAATATAAGATCATGAAAAATGTTTAAACTGGTAAACGACTCATTTCTTACTTATATACCATATTGTTAAATAAACAGTGTGCAACAGAACTCAAATACTCTGTTGACTAAATGATGCATCACTTTGTGTTTGTTTTATGCATCGACTAGAAAAGATGCCATTGGTTTTGTCTTCCTTTGGTAGATTTTTACCATACAGGACTTCTATTATATGATACAAGAGATCTATTTTTAAAAGAAGGGGAAAAAAGGTAAATTTTAAAGGTGATTTTGATTGTTGCAAATGACAAATAGAATTTAGGTGTAGTATTGCAAAATTATTCAGGTCAAATTTTACTTTTATGGAAGTTGTCCGGAGCTGTGAAAAGCTTTAAGTTTATAATTACTGTATAAACAAAACTCAATCACGAACAGTTCCGAGTAAAATTAAAAAAAAAAAAAAAAAAAAAAACTTTCAAAATGAGCCACACATACAAATAAAAA
>BJFM01001385.1:106590-127327 GCA_016586285.1 Arothron firmamentum
ACAAATGCATCGTTTTATTTATATATTGGCTACCTTCGCGTTACAAAAGCAAGAAGCAGACCGACAAGCCAAGTAATGGCATTCGACTTCTCTGACGTCCTGTGGTTTGAAGCCTTGACATGCACATCTTAAACATGATGCTATATTCTGTGTCGTGTTGTTTAAATACCCGCATATGTACCAAAAAAAGTCACACAAATTTGATGCCTTAGATAATTTTAGCGCATGGAGATGGCACAAATACTGATTCTGGTCCCTCATAGCGTCCTTTGTGGCAATCACGTGGTCAAGTGTGTTTCCAGTCACGTGACCGGAAGAAGGAATTAGCGGGTTTTATGCAAAATTTGCGATGACGTTCTCCGTCTTAAATTTCAAACTATCTGTAATTGCAGAACGGCACGAAATTCATTTTTAAAGACATGGATATCACCACTGTTGTGAATGAGCAGCAATGAAGCGCGCAACCAAAGAAGAAGAACAAACAGGACCTCGGTGAGCATAGAGCACGAACGGCTAGCTGGCTGTTAAACTGAGTTTTTGTTACGAATATGTTGTTAAAGATATAATTAGAATGCATTTGACCACGAGTAAAGCAATCAAAGATGCAGGTACGCAGTAACATTAACGTTCAATCTTGCCATAACAGTTAGAAACCTAACCCTAATGTAACGATTATTTAAAATAAACGTTGTCTTCTTTAGTGCCCTCAACGCTGCAAAATAATGAGACAACCTATGACGTTCATGACAAAAACTTGAAACATTAGTAGACAGTAACGCCAACTTATTATTATTATTGTTTTGAATAGTAGTATTAATAGTGGTGGAAGCAGTCGTACTACTGAAACACATAACCTCCTCCCTACATATACCCTGTTTGCATCCTTAATGTATCTTAAACTGTTCCCCTGTCTCAGTGTACTATCATTTTTGGTCACCAGACTAAACTTTTTAATTTTTCTTCTTCTTCTTTCTCTGGACCTTACAGCTGGTGCATGCTAGGATGGTCTTTTAATGTGCCCCTATGTCCACCATTATGGATGACTCATGCCAAGATTTTGAAGACTGCTCTAAGCTGCTGAAACGAGTCCGAAAAAAACAGGGTGAGCCTCGCCAGCAAAGGAAAGAAGAGAAACAGCCATCTAGTCAGGCTAGTGATGGAGCCAAGAGAAATCACAAGAAACACGGCAATGCTGGCTCCAGGGGTGCAGTTGCAGAGCCCTTTTGTGGAGCTGCAGAAGCAGACCAGGAAGTCATTGATGGAGGGCCTGGATTTAAATCTGAAGATGCTGGCAAAGCTGAGGGAGAATTTACAGCAAAGGACAAAGTGTTGCAAAGAATGCAGAAGTTCAAGAGAGTCATTCCACAGAAAATAGTGCATCAGGACAACATTCTAACCCTTAATGGTGACTGTGCACCTCCTCCAACACCGATGAAACAGAATGGTAAGATACCAGATGATTAGGAGAGACTGCTAGATTTTTCAGGTGAAAGAGAGAAGATGGGTGTATTATTACGTGGCTGATTTTATTGCAGTATATTTAACATCACTATCTGCTGGGGTAGTGTGTGGGTGGGTTGGGGTGGGGTCGTTAAGAGGCTTTGAATAAGAGCATTGTCTCAACAAAAGGAACTACCTTAACATGTATCTACATGCCCCGACTCTTCTCTTCATTGTTCCCAGCTAGCCCTCCTGAGTCCTGCGGCTCCAACTGTCACCTGGAGCCAGAGGACAGTGATGAGATGCTGGCAATGCAGTTGCAGCAGGAGCTGGACAGAGAAGCGATGCAAGCCCAGACAGCTGATTTGATGGATGGAGGTCTCTTCTTCTGTCATATCTGCCACAAAGACCTGACACACATGACACCCGAGGGAAGGACACAGCATGTGAACAGGTGTGCACAACATTTGTGTTTCTTTGTGTTATTACAAGGACCCAAGACTCATCCTTGAGTGAAAGTATGACATTTATTCAAAGATGTTAAGGGTACATGTCAGCAGAACACTGCTGGCAAAAACTTAATACTGGTTTACTTTGCCAAGAATTATGGTGGGAAATATTTTATTTTTAATTAGAAATTTTGAAAGAGAAAAACTGGAAACATTGACTGACTTCAGAGTTGTTGTTTTTTTAAGAAAATCTTTTCTTTTTTTTTTTGTGATATGTATATTTGAAATCTGTGCTCAAATACACAGTCCTATCTTAGAAAAGATTTGCTGGAACTGAAATATTTTGAATTAAACCTCAACTGTAGGTCACAGAATGAGAATGATCTCATTTGCAGGTGTTTAGATAAAAGTGAGGGAAGTGCCTCGGTACCTCCTCCTCTTCCTTTGTCTTCGGGTGTCCCTGATTGTCCAATCTGTGGGAAGAAGTTTAAGTCCCTGAAGAGTCATTCTGCCCACCTGAAGCGCTGCTCCACGGACATGGGTGTTCCTCCAGCTGTGCTGCTTCAGGCTCTGCACAGACAAGCTGAGGAGAGACAGAGTGCCCTCAGTGCAAACACGCTGTGAGTCCCATCTTGCCATAGGCAAGCACCTTAATATGATGTCATATTTATTGTCGGTGCCAAAAGTAATATTGCTTTAAACATACTTTTGGTTTAGATGGGAAAATAGGGAGAAATATTAACTATTGTCTGTGAACGTCAGCATTTGAGTCCTTATAAAGATCAGCATCGTTTTTTTTATCTGCAGCACAGAGACGGCAGGCACCAAGAGGAAAGGTTCATCCAGGCCAGGTCTCCCCGCAAAGAAGCCCAGGAAAAAGGCTGAAGTGTTGGATGAGAAAACTATGGTGGCATTGGCTCTGTCCTCCTCCCTCTATGAGCAGGAGAGGCAGACAGAGGGAGCTTCGACAGAGACTCCAATGCTAAAGTGGACATCAGACACAGGTATTACCAACTGTGTGTTCCTGATGAAGGTGTGAGTGTTCCCCAGAGGCATCACCTCTTCTCTCCCCTCGTCTACGTAGGTAAGGGGCGTGGAAAGAAGAAAAAAGGGGCTGTACCTCGACCGCCTCCGCTGCTTCTGGTTCAGGATGCGGCGGCAGCTCTGAACAGGCTGCAGGAACGAGTTTCTGCTATCCTGCTTCGCAATCGGCCCCCCTCACCCCCAACACCAACCCTCTGTCCCAGCACCCTGCCTGGGTGGAGCGGTGCTGCCCCCCTCTGGCAGAAGAGCTCTCTGCTGGAAGGTCTCTACACCCATCAGTCTGACCGCTACACCCATGAACTGAGGGGATTCTTCGCATTCTCAGAGGCTGCAACAGTGAGAAGTGTTGTTAAGATTTGTTTTTATGTAGATTAATTTATTTTTTAAAAGTCACCACATAGTTTGTGGTAGTTAAAAGTAACCAGTAATCTTCAGTGACCAATCACCCTAAATGTTTTATGTTGAATTCTAAAGAATTTAAACCAAATTTAAGTGTTTCTTTTTCTAGAATGATGGAGCCCCGCCCAGCATCATCAAGTCTGTGTCCTCTGACTGTCCTGCTAAAGAAGGTTCAGTCACAACCAAGAACTCCATCCTTCCACCATCCCAGACTGCTGCCTCCTCCATGGCAACAGAGGAGCTTCCAGTCAGCACTCAGGTGTTTCGAGACTTGATGGAGCTAGCTGAAGATGGCATGGTCCTCAGCCAGGGTAGTCACTCTGCTTCATGCTCTAATGGAGGTAAGGCACACACACACGCGCACGCACGCACGCACACACACACACACACACACACACACACACACTCACACACTGTACATTAATTGATAGACTTTTAGTTCAGTCATCATTACATTGCATTTAGTAAACGCTGTTATTTAATGACCAAATCTTGGCCAACCAGATAAGCTTATCAAACCAAATGTTCACATGCAAATAATTAGTTTACAGCTAAATAAGTTTCTATTACAGGGACGTCCAACAGAACCATCCACACTGATGAATAGTGAACTGTGAACTCAGCTGAATTGATACAATTAAGATACACAGAACAACTTTCCTTTTCTCCAGCAAAACAGGAGCAGTCACATACTTCCAGTTTTGCATTTTACAGATTTTTTTTCTAAATGTCTATTTTCTACTCTGAAGTGTCTAATTTCTATGGAGTTATAAATTACAGCGCTTTTTCCCTCAGTGTTTCAAAAGCAGCAATTAATCTACAGACTTCACAAATGACTGTTTCTTAAATAGATCTTTTTTTTTTCAATCCAACAGAACTTTTTGACTGTTGTTAAATTTCCATTTTAACTGTATGCTTCCTTTAAACCCAGGGGTGCACCCTGCCGTCCTAATTCCTTATCACAAGTTTCAATGGTCTTTGTTTCCACAGATGATCTGAACACAAGCCTTCTACCAAGTGGTTTTGTTCAGGAGGACCTAGAGGACCAAGCTGATCTCTGCACTAGTGGCTTCCTCCCCAAAATAATGTGCACAAATTCACCAGATAATCAAACCGGGAGACTGACTGTTCAGCTCAGAACAGAGACCAAGTCAAGAAGCTACGCATCAGTAAGAGCATTCATTGTAACTTTACCACTGATGTTATATCCTCGTTTTTGCCCTCAATATATTTGATTCAGTCAAATTAAGTGTTTTTTTTATCTTCAGAATGGGTTGATGCAGCACAAATGAAGTAGAATCTTAGTTCTTCAATACTAATACCTCTCAAATGAGAAGTGTTGAATATTTAAGTAATTCATAGAATCATATAAACTGTAATGATATTAGGAATGGATGTTTTGGGTGCGGTCGTGCGTGGTTATGTGCATTAGTCTGCAGAGCTCTAACCCCCATGTTTCCTGCTGGTATTCTCTCTCTAGGTGGCGTTTTCATGCCTTAGTTCAGACCTAGGCGGCATGGTTAACAACCCTCAGCTCAGTGATGTGCAGCTCCAGGTGGACACTGGCGAAGTCTACTTCGCACACTCCTTCATGTTGTACGCACGCTGCCCCCTGCTGGTAGAAATGGTAAATAACGTCACAATGGTTTTTAAACCTTTAAGCAATATCACAAATAAACTTGCAGAAAAAAATGTCACTGCGTCCTGTTTGCTTAGTACACATAACTGTGTTCCTCCTCCACCCCACACAGGTTCATGAAAATGGCTTTGGTGTGCAGGAGGAAGGGATGCCTGCAGCCCAAAGGATTTTGATTAGTGATGTCCCGGGACAGGCAGTGTTTGCGTTGCTGCAATACCTTTACACAGCTCACTTCACCATCCCATCATCATTGTGCCTTCATGTGTTGGAGCTTGCGTCCAGGTAAGACTGCTGTAACTGTACTCCAAGAGCTGGTTTTTGTTTCAGGTTGTCTCAGTTATGGCTAATTCACACGTGTTTTTTCTGGGTTTGTCTAAAGATTTGACTTGAAGCAATTAAAGCAGCTTTGTGAGCTCACCCACAAGGAAGCAGCAAATGAGGGACATGAAGAAGATGCCATGAGCTGGGAAAATGCTGACAGCCAGAAAGACCAGGCTTTCTTAGATCTGCTCCGCTCCATGTGGAATGAAGAGGATGAAGACAACGAGGCTGTTGATGCAGATGAGAGACGGGATAAAGAGAAAGCAGCTGAGGAAGATAATGAACTTGCAGCAGATGATGGGGAGGATTGTGAGGAGAAAGTGAATGAGAAAGAGCTGGAGGAAATCTATGAGTTTGCTGCCACGCAGAGAAAAAAGAATGAAGAGGCTGGCAGCATGCCTGAGCAGGAAGAGGAAGAAAATGGAGGAGAGGAGTTTACAAAACTGGCAGAAGCTAAAAGATCAACATGCCAACGCTTGAAAAACACGAATGCAAATCCTGTCTTTGGGTCGGTCCCCAGTCTGGACCGCAGCTACGGCAGCCTCTTTTCAGAGTCTTTGGGGGACTGTGAGGAGGGAGGTCTCCTATCCTCCTGCTCTGCTCAAAGCCCTCAAACCCCAGAAGCTAAACTGTGTCATAAATTATCAGCTAAACAGTCAGTCCCTGGCAGAACTTTACTTCAATCTTCAGCGAGCATCGTTGATGACATTTCCCTCGCTGGTCCCCCTATCAAATCTTTCCTTCCAGTCCCGGGCGAAAGCCCTGATCAACAGCGTAACTGTGACCCCGAAGAAGGTTTCATTTTAAAGCACAAAAGTCAGGGGCCTTATAGATTAAGCATTAACCTTTCTCCTGATGGACTGCAGGGTAAAAAGGAACCTGAGATTATTGTTTTGTCTGACTCAAATAGTCCTTCACTAAATTCTCCTCTTTCTCCTAAGAACCCACAGAACTACACCCGGATTACACCACATCCTTGTAAAGCCCATATGGAAGTTAAAACCCCTGGCAGTGTCAAGTGCAGTCCTGATTGTCCCCCTGCAATGGCAGATCAGAGTCCGCTGGACTGCTCTCCTGAGCTGTCCTGGCTAATCTCATCCACACCCCTCCAACACAGTAAAAACACCTCCAGCAGCTCCACTCAGACCAGGAGCAGCATATGTAGGATGCGGCTCTTCCCAAAAAGTGACACTTCAGCTCCAGTGTTCTCTTCTCCTGATGCAGCAGTTCAAAACCACACTCGCGTGTCCGGTAGTGTGACCAGAGCTTTAACTCACGCTGGCTCGGTGGAGGGCGATGAGGTCAGTCCAGAGAGAACGCTCCCCCACAGCAGCACTCCACTGCACTCCGAGATCCAGAAGCCTCAGGTTCGTCTTAGCAGCTCCCCAAACAACTGCAGCTTTGATAAGCAAAGATTAAAAAGCAGAGGAATCAAGAAGAAGCCGTCTGAGAGGATGGAGCCGGGCAGTTTTCACCTCTCACCTTTGTCGGATCCTTCAGATTCGCCCTCTTCTCACCTTCACAAAGGTTTTTGGAATTCACAAAGAGACGGTGGCCGTCCCTATGAAAGTCAGAGATCAGCAGAATGGCGCAAACCAGCAAGTCTAGAAAGTGACATAACTCCAAATGGAACAGTAGAGGAGAAGGAAGAGAGAGAAAATAAGGACACTTTTGATGAAAAGCCCCATGAGGAAGCTGCCCAGTCAGGTTTCCACCAGAGCTTCATGGACTTGGATGAACCCCCCATAGCTTTTAATGACTCCTGGGGCCTCAACATGTGCACAGATGCTAACGCAGGCTGCTTCAGCCTGAGGCTGGAGGACAGTGGAGCGTGCAGTCAGCAGGAGCATTTTCACCACCACCAGGATGCAGCTACGTCAGCCTCCAAGAGTCAGCTTTCACCACCCAGTCATGGAGTCAGTCCTTGCCCATCCGAGGCCCACTGCTCACAGCCATCTAACAACATACAGGCTCAGACGGACTCCTCACCACAAGCATCTGTTGGCGGGCCTCCACCACAGCTCAGCACCAGCCTCCTGAACTCAAAAGTATGGGACAGCTGGGAGGAAGAGGAGGACGAGTTTCGTCCTCTCTCTCAGAGAGCAAAGCCTTCTGCACGACTGAAAACGCCCGGTAGGTACTCTTCACTTTACATACAACAACAATAATAAGTACAGTTTAAATTTACATAGCACCTTTCAAGTAGCCCAGGGATGCGAGATAAACTGAGATAAACATGGGAAAAAGACAGCAAAGTTAGGAAAGGGTGGAGTCTGAGGAAAACAGATGATGTGTGAGACATCTTTTAAACAAAGTAGAAGCAGTGTGGATGTCGACAGGGACAGCATTCCAGAGGGTCTGGCCTGTGACAGAAAAACCTCTGTCTGTCTGAGGCATCCTCAGTCCAGGACGCTGCCACCGCTCCACCATGCTTCATGTTTCTGATCCTACAGGCTTGTGTCATCACACCAACAGTAGCAGGAGCCTAAAAAATGTACATTTCACACTCAGTTTTAAAAGTCTTTCTTCAGTTTGTATAATTCCATTACAGTAAATTATTAGATTCTGTGAAGATTGGTCTGTTGTTGATGCTTAAACACCACTTAATGTCAGTTTAGTGCAGAAAAATTACAAATGGCATTGTGTACATCCATGCTTGTACAGTAAATTCTATATAGTGTATATTTAAAGTACGTGTAGTAGATGATTCTTTTGGAAATGTTTTAAATGTGTAAATAACTAATTACTTCTTTGAGCTTACCAGTAGTATAATATGGGTACAACTAGAGACCCATTTCTCAGACTCCTTAATCAAACTATCTGCTGTGTTTTTCAGTAGCTTCTTGCCAAAAGAGGCGGCGCACCTTGGTCCCCATCACGCCCATGCCCCACTACTCTGACATGGACACACCAGAGCTTAAAAACAAACTCAACAGGTCAGTCTGGTTTATCCCCACGCTGGCAGGATGAGGAGTCTGAAGGAGCTTATCTGATTACTCCTCATGCTGTCACTCTGGCTGCGTTGTCCTCTCGTCCAACATTGGACAAGCCACTTTTTTCTCCACGCAGGTTTGGCGTTCGGCCTTTACCAAAGCGCCAGATGATCCTCAAACTGAAGGAGATCCACCAGTACACCCACCAGCTGGTCAGCTCTGATTCTGAGGATGAAGCCCGCCCTGCGAGCCACGCAGCCCAGGTAGAGCCCTCTTCGGTTTCCACTGGCAACAGGCAGCCTTCCTGCACCCAGCCTGTAAAGTTTAAGGCAGCCAGCGTCCCTCCATCCACCTCCCCTCGGAGACACAGCAGTGAGGAGCAGATCGAGCTGCTCTCTGCCTCACAGGGCTCCAACACCTCCTCAACCGCTGCCAGCCAAGAATCCGAAAGGTAGTTTGTGAGAGTGAGCGTGCATGTGTGCGTGTGTTTCAGTGGAACCATTATCCTACAGTTTTACAAAGACATTGAAATAGAACGTTCTCCTCATCCGTTTTCTGTATGAAGACATTATGTCGAAATTCTGCAGACTCTGAGCCTATAAAGTGTATTTTTGAAAAGCAAGTCCAGATCTACAGTGACCAGAATATTCTTTACACACATTCAGCATATCAGACATTTAATATTCAAGCCCAGAGGATTTTATAATGTTCAAATATCATAAGGAAATGTCTTTTGTTTTCCAACTGTAGCTTCAGTGTTGCCTGTAAAATTACATTTATTCTGAGTTTGATGGCAGCAGCTCCCTTCAGTAAATAATACGGGAACAATTCCAGAGTGACGCTGTTCAACAGTAGCAGGTATTTGTTACAGAAACCGCTTTCAAACACATGAAGGCACCAGAGATTCAACTTTATGGACCAAGTAAAAGAACAGTCAGGATTTAGGAAGTTGGGCTGAATTATTGGATCCAATAGCATCAGTGGGTGTTTCCTTGCGTTTAACGTTTCTGCTGTCTCCCAGGTCCAACCCAGAGCTGGTCCCCTCCTCTGATGGGGACTCTGACTCCGACAATGGCATCTCTGCCTCCCAGGCAACGTCCCGCCTGCAGGATCGCCTCCAGGCGGTGCGCGCCTTCATCCTGTCTGACTCCGAGCTCTACACTCAGATTCTGGAGTACCAGCCTCTCGTTCTGTCCCAGTTCCAGGGACGACTAAAAGCAGCCGGGATCCGTCTGGGTATTTCCAAGCTGGCAGAGTACCTGGACTCCCAGTGCGTCACATTCACCACAGCCAAACCAGGTCAGCCTGCGGCCCGCCGCGGGCGGGGCAAGAGGACGGGAAGGAGGCCGGTGTCAGCGGGTGAAAGTGGGCCGAGCAGGAAAAAAGGAGTTCTAGCCACAGGTTAAAGATTGACAAGACTTCCGGTACTAGCAAATTATCTGAGAAGGGAGCTAATATTCAGCTGTCCTGTTTTAAATTATGTGAGCTTTTTTATTTGAATATTTCAATCCTAATTTAGTCTTTTATGGTAACTTTTTACGATGAAAATAAAAAATATCAGTCTTGTGAATTTGACACACGGTTATCTGTTATAAGTGACAGCGTGTTAACCATTAACCAGATTTTTCTTTAATCTGCACTTCCGGGCGGCCAGAGTCGTATTTTCACATAAATTACCCATGTTGACACAAATGTAGCCTTTTTTAATGGGTTTTTCCTGAAGTTAAAAAAAAAAAAGGAAAAGCACCTCTGGAAGTCAGGGAGAGGGTGATGTAGGTTGGCTCAGGAGAGGAGAGATGAAGAACCAGATCCTCAACACTTTGTTTACATGGCAGGATTTTAAAAACACCGTTAATTTTTGGTTCTTAAGGGTGCAAGTGCTGATCTGCACTGACCTGCCTGCAGGTCACACCAGGCCGAGCACAGTAAGGCAGACAAAAGTGATGCTGCAACTGCACTGAAACTGGAAAAGAAATAAAAATGATCAATTTTACGTTCAGACCGATGAGTCTTTATGAGCACTGTTAAAGAAATGCAAGTCTCAGGTAGGTACAAACCATGTTAATAAAGTTGTAAAATAATTCTTCACACAGTTTAACAATTTGGAAAACAACCTTTACTTTTCTTGCTCCTTGATCTATTTGAAAAAACACGACTCATGATGAGCACACTCGAGGACGGACGCAGGTTCAGCGAGAAAAAAGGCTGAGCTTCAATCCGACGGGATCCTCTGTAGCAGCGCAGCGTCCGGTCGGCGCTGTGACATCACAGTCCGCTTGCCGCTCGAAGCACGGGGCATCAAATTAGATTCCAAATGTTTTACAGCCGTTCAAACTCTGCTGATCACGCAGATGGATCGCCTCCATCCCTCCGGCGCCGACACGCTGGGTGCAGGGCTGTGGTGCTCCCTGTCCTGGCTCGCAGCCGGTCATGACAGGTTGGCAATGTTGGCGAGGAACCGCTGAGCCCACCACTCTTCCAGGTCTATGGGCACAAAGTCTGCGCAGAAAGTGTCGGGTATGATCAGTGATCTGTTTAAGAGATATTTTAGAACTATTTAAAGTCTTATTTCAGGTAAGAAGAGACATGTCCGGAGGCGGCAGCAGCAGCAGCAGCAGCTGGTTTATCTGGACCAGCCATGTTCAAACGCTGCACTAACCAGTCCAACTGGTGCGCAAGCAGCTTTGGTCTCGTGCTGGGTTCACCAGTGGTACCGAAAACGGTCGGGACTTCCCTGTAAAGTTCAGGGAGTGATGGCAGAGGCAGAAGTGTGGGCACTTACTCTTCATCGTAGCGCTGGGAGTCTTCTCGGTGTACTGAATGGGCCCCTGGCTGAGGGAGTCCCCGCTGGCGCCACCCTCCAGCTTCTGCTCCACCTCCTGCCACGCTGCAGCCAAGCACACACACAACGCTGAAGTAGTAAGTAAACAGGAGAAATAAACATGCACACGACTTCCTTGATTTACTTATTTAGACTTTGTTTGACCTGATCCTGACACACGAACACGAAGGGCTGACTGGTGTTTTACCTGATGTTTATATTCTTAATAAACATTATCTGTTTATTTGAAAAACTTAGAAAATCCTGCAAATCAGCCCGAGTTTTGTTACAGCAGTAGCATAGTTTACTAATGTTTAAAAAGAACACAGCAAAGAGAGAGCCCTGTCTCTTCAACCCTCACCAGAACTTTCCTGGTACTGGCTCCATCGTTAAAACATTAAACAGCTTCCAGCTACCAAAGTGCTGAGCAGATACCAGTGTCATTTTGTCAGGTTAACACATTTAAAACTTTGTGTGAGTAATTATTTCAATGTCCTTTTAATGATCTGTGTGAATGTTCAGATGAGAGAATGGACCAACTCAGCACCTGACATTTTAAACCACTACAACCAACAGCTGCTCAGAACTACACCTCAGGTAACCTTTCTACAGCAATTCTAACAACTGGATTTTTTTTTAAATCCCACATTTTACATTTATTTGCAGCCACGATGTTTTAATTATCTTTTAAAAGCATGGGGCTCAACAAAAGTTCTTTCTGGAAAAGAATGACTATGATGACGTTCTGGTACCTCGCCCTTTGACCCACATTCCCTCAGCTAGGCCCCCAGTTTGACCCTCACCTTCATAGACAAACCGGACGTTTTCCTCATGAGCTGGGGTGAATCCTTCTGCCGAGTCTGGCGCTTTATGTGTGGCCGCGCTGTGGTAACGCTTCCCGTTCGGACGATTAAACACAATCTTCGGGGGCGTGGAGCTAAAAGACATAAAAACAGAATTTAATGGCAGGATTGGCATACGTTTATGAAAGAAAAGGGGTTTTAAATCAGCAATCGTCTTTAGGTATGAGGAATTCAGACTTCATCATGTAATATTCTATCAATATCAGTCACTGAATGAGTTGTAATTTTCTTAGAAACCACAAAATGGTGAGTTCAGAAGCCTCATGTTTGGATGTTTAATGTCTTTAACACAACCCAGCAGGCAGTCCCCATTCAGAAACGCTGTTCTGCGACCTCCGGCTGATGTGTGGTAATCCAGAGAGTTCATAAGGGACAGGTGAAGGACAGGTGAGGGACAGGTGAGGGACAGGTGAAGGACAGGTGAGGGACAGGTGAAGGACAGGTGAGGGACAGGTGAGGGACAGGTGAAGGACAGGTGAAGGACAGGTGAGGGACAGGTGAACTCCAGACACAACTTTACACTTCCGCTCATGGCCGCGTGCAAGGTCACGCGGTCACGGACTGTGGGAAAGTTGTGTCCGATAATAGGTGTCGCATGGTTACCAGGAGTCTCAACGGCGTGATACATGATCGCGCTGACGGCCCACGTGCGGGGTATTTTGGGCTCGAGCTGGGGGGGCAAAAACGATCAGACGGCAAATATCGCAGCAAACGTCGCGTCTGGAAAATGCTTACTTTGTGGAGAGCCACGACGTTGGTTTGAGCTTAAGGTCGCTGAATTTACTCTCGATTTGTTGCGTAGGACCTAAAAAAACAAAAACAAAAAAAAAACAAAGACAGTTCAAAACCTTCCACAAACGTCCCAGGAGCGACCTGTGAGCCATCTTAACCTCTGGATTAACAATCAACTTTGATGAAGGCGCAGCAGTAGTCGGGTGATGTCACGTTGCATCATGGGTCTGTACCGACCTGTTCTCCGTTGTGTAACAAGTTTGCTGGGTCCTCTGGTGATTGTGTACATCATGTGAGCGCCGGCAACCTCCAAAATATCCGTAAAGTTCCTCTGCTGAAGATGGTGTCGTTTATTAGCGGGACAAACTTGGGCTGTCAGCCCTAAAAACTTCCACGATGGGGTCAGCTCCCCCCTGACGCAGAAACGACGGGACGCGCAGCGGCCGCGGCCGATTTCCTTTGCCGAGGTCAGCTGCTCCGGTGCCGGCCTGCAGCCGCCGTGACTCGGCGCCCGCTGGAGAAGTCTGATTCCCCCCCCCTCGGTGCTCTTCCGAACCAGCAGGTGTCCAGCTGGACTCAACCGACGCCTGCTGCTCCTGACAGAGGCTCCGTGTAGGTCATCCAAGGAGAAAGAAGCTGCACATGCCGGGGATCAGTGTTACGAAGGACGGACTGCGCTTCCGGACGTCCGAGAGCAGGGACACTCCAGGCCGGACACTGTCCTCTGGCTGACGGCGACACCTCCGACCTCTGTCAGGGTGCAAGGATACTGCACAGTTGGATAATTTCACGGGATAGAAGCCTTCCACGCGCAGGTAGGGTTATAAAAGAGCTCTATTTCCGGTAGGGATTTTAAAAAATAAAAGCAGACTCCTTAAAATAGTTTGATAACAGATTATGGAGAATCACAATAACATTAAACGTCAAATAATTGGTAAATTAATAATAATCCAGTCATTGCTATAGTAATTTTCTGTATTACGCTTACTGTTCATCTTATAATAATACACAATCTAATGCTTCATTTAAAACGTCAGGATGTTATGATTTATATTTTTTAAAAGGGAAATGATGCAAGTTATAAAATACAATAAACAGATTTTTTTGTTCTGTTTTCAAACTAATATTTTTATTAAAAAGAAAGAAATGTTTGATACTATGTGGAGAGGTTTACAGTAAATGCACTGAAATGCTCTATCAGGCCTTTTTTTTAAGGTCCATTTTGTGTTGAAATAATATCAGATTCTTTTTTTCTGGAAGTTTTCAACAAAAGAGTTTGGAGAGTTTCAACCATCAAAAATCAGCCCTGATATATTTTAGCGGAAAACATTTTCTGGTAATTAAAAATCAGAATTTCACTAAAAGGGACTGAGATAGAGAAATGTGTAGGTAACAAGTGAGTCTTATTATCGGATTAATGCTGTCCTAAAAGTCTCACCTTTGCAGCAGAATGTGGGGATAATGGGCCGTTTTTTTGTTTTTTTTCATCCAAATGCTAAAGATAATAAACGTACCTCTTTTTTTCCTTCTTAGAATTACAATTTTTTTTGTAACACTGCTTTTATTAATAATAATAGTGCACTTAAGTGTACTCAATCCACCAGCCATGATAATTTCAACTACAATAATATATTACATTAATATATTTCTTATAAGGTTATTTATTCATTTACCAGTTCACCATACTCACCAGACCGTCGATACGCTTGGTCATCTCATGGCTTTTATTTTGAAGCCAGTGTTAATTTCCGGCCAGACTGTTCCTGGTGGTGATGATCGCGCGCTTCATAGAACCCCCCAGTGACGCAACAGCACGTTTCTCTGACGGAGGAGCGACCACCTTTCACCTATTTAGCCAATTGACTGATCGAAAAACTGGTCATAAAACGAACTTCTAAACTTAATACTCATTAGACAATTAATTATAGAAAGTGTCAAACAAACATATAGACTTCAACAAATGATTTACTCAGGACAGTCTCTGTCCTTGGCTGTTTTAACCTGCATTTAAGGGGGCAAGAAGCAGCTCAGACTGGCTTATCCTGGCTCTTATTAATCATTACACCTCCTACTCAGTCTTCACTCACCTACACTTGGTGGGCAAGTCACCTTCCAGGACACTAATCATCAACAGTCCACTGTACTGAGAGTGAAGGATTTGGAGCAGAGAGCAAATGCTGGTGAAGTCTTCAAACTGTGTGATAGAACACTATCAATAAACTGTATCTGTGTTCTCATTAAATAGTATTTGTAATATCACAAGTTATAAATGTACCATATTGATTGGTATTTATATTGTTGTAAAAATATTTTATTATATGTAATGTTGTAAAACTATTTTTATTTTGGGTTAGGGATAGGGGTGGGTTGGTTAGGGTTAGGGTCGGGTTGGTCAGGGTTAGGGTTATGATTATTTTAATTACCTCACATTTTTCTCATCAGAAAAAACAACTACATCTTAACAAAAAAAAAGAAAAAAAAAAAGAAATTGGGCATTTTCTTTTTCCTCAAACAAGTGAACCTGCTCCAGAACAACTCCATAAAACTAATATTGCCACAATCTATAACTTAACCACACGTTTGTATTTAAAAACGTGTTTTGGGACAGAGTAACAATTTTCCACCAATGAAATTTTTAGGTCCACAAGAGCGATCACGTGTAGTACGCCCTTTGACCACCAGGCGGAGCCAACATTTAAAGTAATTTCAGCCGGTGGAGAAGCAGCTGCATTTCAGATGTCGCAGCCAGTTTATCTGCAGGCCTGTGTGCACTGACATACAGTAGTTCTGAAGATTGCAAGACTGTGACCAGTTACAGATAGTTTCCATTAACCAGACCACAAATGTGTTGCTCATTGTTTATTAAAAATGTGAAGACAAAGTTGTGAAGTGAAAACAAAATTAAAAGCTGGCTTTTATTTTTTCATTTGCAGCAGCCACCCTGCTGTTATTATTATTAAAGAGGTTTTTTTGTTTTTGTTTTTTTTTATCTAGAGGGTACATCCATATGTAGCAGCTTGTAGTTAAAGGCCAGTATATTTCCCATTACATGTGTCAAATCCTTTTTTTAAATTAAAAAAATATGTTTATATGTACATTGTCACAGTCTAGGATTAAGCCAATTATTAATTAAAAAATGGATTTAATATATATATATTTATGTTGCACTCTCAAAAGCAATAAATATTATTATTTACTTTTTTTCAGCACAACAGTGTGTTAGAATTCATGGGTGTCCTAACTCAGTCCTTCAGGGCCATAATCCAACCAGGTTTTCTATACAATCAGGCAGAAATTGCTTTCACCATGGAAAGTGGGATCCCAGGTAAACGCCTTGTCTACCTGGTAGGACAGAAATCCCGAATGGATTATGGTCCTGAAGGGGTTTGGAGACTAGTTAGAGTTAGATCAGCACAAGTCTTCTAGATTTGAGAAACAAAAATAGTGTGTCCATAAGAGTGGGGTTGTTAATACTAATAGTCTCATGTGTGTTTCTTCTCTGACAACAGTTCTATGAGCAGGATCATCTTCACAAGAAGCTCATGACGGTTCCCTTCTTGCCGACCTGATGAGGCTGCAGAGCGTGGAACTGAATCACAATCCTGTAAGACACATGTCAATCATTTACCTATGGAATCCATATCTGAACTGTGCAAACACATTGGGACATTTTAAAGAAAAGCTGGTTAAAGTGTATTTAGCTCTAACTGGAAACATTTGTGTGTGCAGCTCCTCTCAGAGGGCTTTTCTGTGGGTTTGAAACGTGTGGACACAGCTCACCTGTCTTCACTCAGGTCCAGCTCACGGCCCAGGAACTCAAAGATCTGGGCGCTGTGCTCTTTGTTCTTGTCTGCAGAGTCGGTCGCACCAATCGCGGACACCGACACGACCGCACACGGAGAGCAGGAGCCCGCTATGAGCATGGGCAGCCCCGGCTTCACCACCACGTTCATCCGCTGAAGCAAGAGACAGAAAGGAAGAGAGGTGGAGGGAAACCCATCAGGGCTGCAATACTGACAACATGAATAACAATATTAATATGTTGGACTTTGTCCTCTACATGGGACGGTCCTGTCGTGAAAAGCACCCTCTATTCTGCACACATGTGACATTACGCAACAGGGCTGAAGAATAACATGAAACACATGATTTGCGACCTAAATCTGGTGTTCACACTCACGTCCTCTGGTTTGTTGAGCGAAGCTGCCGCGCAGGAGGACAGCTTCTTTAAAAAGTCCTCGGAGAAGCAGCCGGCGGCTAAGTTAGTCTGCAGCTCGACAAACGGCATTTTAAATCCTCAACACGCGTTCACGCAATGAGAAATCCTCTAGTGAGTTGGGAGGAGAGAGGGCCAACTACGGAAGCCCTAAGCGGACATTTATTTAACCTCAATAAATTATTATCTCGGGAAAACAAACTCCGTTCTCTCTCTCTCTCTCTCTCTCTCTCTCTCTCTCTCTCTCTCTCTCTCTCTATATATATATATATATATATATATATATATATTTAAACCCCGTTTTCTCAGGATCACCAGTTAATTTTGCACTGGACTAGAACCATTGGGCTGATCACTGTAGGTAGTGTGGGGGTGTCTGCCTTCTGACGATGTGCACGGAGATGCACACGGATGAGAGGACGACACAACTTCAAATGGTTTCAACATCAGGGTCACAATTACGCAGTCTTTACTCAAAACCTTTGTTGGGTTTGTATTGTGGCGGTGGTGGCGTGCAGATCGGTGCAAACGAAGTCGTCGTGGAGTGGGGTAACGGTGCGGACAGTGGCTGATTCACAGTCTCCTGTGTCCGCTGACCTCGCAAAACCATTTTTCTGTCTCCTGTTGTTTCTCGTTGCTTTGCTCCGCCGGAGCCGCTGTTGCTCCATTTCACTTCCTTATTTTGCGGTAACGCCCACGTCTGCTCTGATTGGCTGCAGCTCTTTTACGTCACTGTGAGCAGACCGGATATCCAGCAGCTTTGATATCCAGTTTTGCGCCTGCGACTCCGTGCGGGGCGATTATTCCAGGCTTCAGACGCCCAAAATCGTGACGTGTTTACGAGGCCTAACGAGTGTATAACGAGGGTTAAAAGCAATTATGCATGTCCAAACCCAAGACTTCTTCCTTATATTTATGTAAATTCTATAAATTATCCGTGTGTGTGTGCATTACATTATTTAATATTAAAAATATTGGCATTTGTTGTAAAATCAACTAAACTGCGATAAAATAAATCATTGACATTTTATTTTGAAGGAGGCGGATAGTTGATGAGCTCTCAGCCAATCAGGAGGCAGCAGGTGTGGTCACCTGGTTGAGAACAGAGTTCAGTGTTCGCGAGCGGCGGCTCCCGTGGAGGACCACGCCGAGCCTGAAGAAAACACCAGGAAAGTTGTTGAAAGGGCTTCAAACCTGACCGAGGAGGCCCCGGTGGAGCCTGGACCTGTGCGAGTTTAGCAGCAGCTTAGAGCCCACGTCTCCCTCACCAAGAAATAAAGGAATCGGTGAGCAAACATTTTGAGCATGCTAAGCGCTAAGGCTAACAGGCACGAGGTAACGGCTAGCATTATAGCAAATGGCGGACCGCTAGCTCAGACGCCAGACATGTTGGTTTGCATCATTTCTACACACCTGTGCAGGATTTATTCAGCATTTTAAGCACTTTCTGCCGTGCTTAAATTACCTGCTGTGGATGTTAGGTTTTCTGCGAGCATATTTTGAGCATTTAAACCAAAGTATGATGGCTTATTTAACCGTGGTTAGACATTAATCAGTATGTCTTCTTACTGGGTAAACTCACTTTTCTTGGAAATTTTTGATTTGAGATGCTCTTAAATTCTTATAATCTAAAGAGATGCAATTATTCAGCTTGAAGCTGTCGAGTATCTGCGTCATATGTTAGCCCGTTTGCTAACGCTGAGCTAGCTGCTCAGCTACACAGGTGTGTGTTTAAGAGTCTGTTTTCTAAACTTTTTAAAATAAAACAAGGTTGCAATTTGACATGTTTCATCGAAGAGTTAATTTTATTTAATGTGAAAAACCAACATTAAAAAGATGGAATATTTGGAAATGCATAACTCGATATTTCAGACCAAGTCAGTGTTTTTTGTGTTATTTCTGCACTTTCAGGAGCGATTATGACCAGCGTTACCACCTGGATTGTTCCCACCTGGATGTAGAGGAAGACCCTGGCTGCTCTGGTGTGGTAGGCCTCGTCCATGCAGACACTTCTACTATTGATCTTCCAAAAATTAAACTGCAGCCTTGTATGGCTGCTGCCTCTGTACAGTTGAAACCAGTTTAAATAATATTATATAAAAAGAGATACAAGCTTTTTATTCTCACTGTCCAACATTAAATCAGGTTAAACCTTTGCTGTTTTTTGTCAATTAGGACCAAAATGATTTCTATTTGCTAAATCCCAGAATAATGAATGAGATCTTTTTTCTTTTTTTTTTACTTTCTTGAGAGTCAGAAGTTTACACACATTTGATTAGCATTTGGTAGCATTGCCTTTGAACTGCATGATCAAAATGGTCAAGCGTTTTGGATGTGCTTCCACAAGCTTCATTTTGGCCGGTTCCTCCTCACAGAACTGGTGTCACTGAGCCGTTTGTAGGAAGCTCCCTGGGGGCCCGTGGTGGTACAGGAGCCTTTTGACTGCCAGCATCTTCACAAAGGCTTTTGTTCTTGGATTGATGTGCACATTTTGGACCAAAGCACATTGATCTCAGGGACACAGAACCCGTCTCCTTCTTGAGCGGTATGATGGCTGGACATTCCCGTGGTGTTTATACTTGCGGATAATTGTTGGAACAGATGAAGAAATGTTGTCAGTCAACCTATCAGAGGCTTCCAAAGACATGATGTCATCATCTGGGCTTTCCCAAGTTTTTTTTGAAGGCATAGAAATCTTTGTGCATGTGAACTTCTGACTCGCAAGAAAGTAATGAAAAAAAAATTGTCTAAAAAGATGATCTCATTATTCTGGCATTTAGAAAATAGAAATAATGTTGGCAATCCTATTTGATCAAAAATGGGAAGTTTAACCTAATTTAATGAGCAACGGTGAGGATCAAAAGGTTATATACCTTTTTATATAGTGTATGTAAACCGGTTGCAACTGTTTGAAATCTACTGTTAACTTGTTTTTACAGAGGACCCATCTGTTTTGTGTTAAAACAGATTTTTCAGAGCTTTTAAACCTGTTTACTAGTCTTGGCAGGTAATCTTTGCCTTTTCAAGCCTTTGTGTCTTCTGTGGCCTGTTTTAATGTGTTTGTTAGCACATAAGGACATATAATGAGGAAATATGACCCTTTTCTTGCAAACACCTTCCTTATTGGACCAGGTTGATCCTGAAAGAGGGAAATTTAAATATTATGAATGGCAACTGGTAGACAGGTGGATGCATGGATACCTGCTAACCTGTCCTTCCTGTCCCCTGTTGTCGTGTATCAAAGCAACCCAGTTCTATAATGGAGCCATGTAGGCTCCTCTGTTATGTCTGATTTACTGACTTATGTTTGTACATTCCAGGTCCATGTTGGCTGGGCTGCTTCCTGCCACCAGTGAGAAGCTCTGGTGTGGTTTCAGACATTTTCACATGATGGTGAGAAATTTTTATAAAAGTCCATTAACTGATGCTGGCTAAGCTAATATTTGACTCTTTTGCCAGAGAAGGTAATGGTTTAAACTAGCGAGGAAATGCTAAATCTTCATAGATGTTCCAAACAGCAGGAAGAGCAAACATCAATTACATGTTGAACTTGATCAGAATTCTTTCTTTCTCTGAAAATAAAGTGCACGAGTGCTAACGTCTGAATGGGTTCCTGGTGAGTCATGAAATTTAGTCCCACAGTCAAAATCCTTTATCACAGTGTTATGTCTGTTATTTATCTAGTTCTGCGGTTTAGTGAACCTCTGTGTCAGATGTCAGTGCAGCACGTTATTTTAATAAGAGTGTTTAGCCACGGCTTTTTAATTTCAATAAAATAGTTTGGTGATTTCTGAGGAGAGCATTTGACATCCTGTAAAGCATCACCACCCTGGGCCTCAGCGTGCTTCATTGTTCCCCTGTAATTTGAGAACCTGCCAAA